>CAUYQG010012014.1:0-28719 GCA_963574415.1 Tarsius wallacei
TTGACCTTCTATATGACCCAGCAATTCCCCTATTGGGAATATACCCAGAGGAACTCAAATTATTTTGCATGTGCATTTTAAGAAAGGAAAACACTGTATTAAAATCGTAATACTCAATATATACTGATAAAAAAGACGAACACAAGTCACGTTTAACTCCTGCAATTACAAGAGGTGCTCAAAGTGTTTACCGTCTGCGTCCAGACACGTCTGATTATGGCAAACGACTGCAGGACTTGCTGCTGTGTGAAGCCTCCTGTATCTTCTCTTGTGCACACCACACATAATGCCATGTGTCTCAAACTTATCACTAATGCGTACTCATGCCTCCATTGTTGTACTTCCACAATGCTCTTAAAATTCAAATATTTCTTCAAAATGGTCTCGTGCTCCTTCAATGACAACCATACTTCTGCCAGTTTTTTTTTACCATCCCTCCTACGACATGGTGATGCCAGCGTTATTTGATTAATGCCATCTTTTGAGCGAACGTCTTACTGCGCATTGCTACTGGGATCTGATTCAACTTTGAAAAGTTACACATGGATAAAAATCGCTTAAAATGCGTATATAATTCTTTTGACATCCCAGCACATGTGTGTGTGTGCGCGTACACACACAAACACACACACACACGCTATGTAATACTACTCAGCCATAAAAAATAATGAAATACATCATTATTAACTAAATTACAGAGTTTGCATTAAAATTCACTCTTTGTGTTGTATATTCTATGGATTTTGACAAATGTATAGTGACACGTATCCATCATTTTATGGTAATGTACAGAATAATTTCACTGACCTAAATGTACCCAGTGTTCCATGAATTTACCCTTCCTCTGCTCTTTCTGAACCTGTAGCAGCTAGCAATCTTCCTACTGTCTCTGTAGTTTTGTTTTTTCCTGAATATCATACATGTGAGGTTACAGAGTATGTATATGGGTTTCTTTCACTTAGGAAGACACATTTAAAGTACCACCATGTCTTTTCATAGCTTGATAGTTCATTTATTTTTATAACTGAATAACACCTTATTGTATAGATTTGCCAGAGTTTGTCCATTCATCTATTGAAAGACATTTTGGATAATTCAATTGGCTTTGAAGTTATCACAATTATGAATACAGCTGCTATAAACATCCGTGTGCAGATTTTTGTGTGGAAGTGAATTTCAAGTCATTTGGGTAAATACCAAGCAGTGAGATGCTGATCGTATTGTAAAAGTATGTTTGGTATGCAAGAAACTGTCAAGCTGTCTTCCAAAGTGGCTACTTTATTTGTATTCTCACCAGCAATGATGAAAGTTCCTGTCACTCCACATCCTTGCCTGCATTTGGTGCTGTGCTTTGGATTTTAGGTAGTCTAACAGCTACCTATTATCTCACTGCTGTTCTAATTTGCAATTCCATAGTGACAATTCCTTTCCATATGCTTTTTTGCCATATGTATGTCTTTGGTGAATTTCTGTTCATTCTTTTGTCCATTTTTAATAGGTTGCTTGTTTTCATATTGTTGAGTTTTAAAAGTTCTTTGTGTAGTTTGCTTACCAGTCCTTGAGAAGACATGCATTTTTCAAAGATTTTCTTCCACTCTGTGGCTTGTCTTTTTATTCTTTTAACGGTGTGTTACACAGAGAAGATTTTTTAAATTTTAATTCCAACTTACTTCAGTTTTAAGTCCAAATTATCCATTTTTCATGAATCAGGCTTGTGGCATTTCTTCACCATTTGAGTGCTCATTACTTTTGATAACTTATTCTAAACATTTACACACATTTCAGGTGTTTTTTTCTTTGCCCCTTTTAGTACATACATCGGAAATGTCACAGTTTCTAGGCATTTCTATTAGATAGAAGAAAAAGAGAAAATTATTCCATTTTGTTCCTGTTACTAATTTTGATAAAGTTAAAGGAAGGAAGTAGAGACAGTAAAGAGGTTTTTTTTTTTAGTTATTATATTCTTGAGAATCATCTTAGTCTTAGCTCTCACCTTCCCCAAATAGAATGGGTAATAATGGGTTGATTAAATAACATGTATTTTTTTATGATCCTATATGGTGTAAGTCAGATTCTTGATTCAAAGGACTTCCTCATTACCTTTAGGGCACAGTTTTTTGACATCTGCCCCTGAATTCTCATCAGTTCCCATCATGTGCATGTAACATGTGCCTTCAGCCACACTGCTGGTGATTCCAGCAGACCACTTTGCAAGGCTTCTGGTTGGGCTGCCGGCTTCCGTTCGCCCGACCTCTACCTCTCCTCCCTGTGCTCCATCCTCGTGAGAGGCCCTGGTTCAGTTTTGCATTGAGCACATGAGATACTGATTCAAGTGTGAAAGAGTTTTGAAGAAATGCTGCAAGTGATGCATGGAGAAAATTTTAAAATAAAAATGTTATATAAATGTTCTATAAAAACGTTGGATGGCATTGGAGACCTTCATCTTAAAGGAAGCATTGCGAGAATGAAAAACCAAAGACTGCATGTTCTCAGTTACAAGTGATCTGCAGAGGTATAGAAAATGGTATGGACATTGGAGACTCAGGAGGAGGAAGAGGAAAGGATAAAATCACCTCTCAGGTACAATGTGCACAGGTGGGGGTGATGGGTATACTTAAAGCCCAGAACTTCTTCACCACTATAGAATGTATCCGTGTTACCAAAAACTATTTATTGCCACTAAATCTACTGAAAATAAAATAAAATTGAATAACGAATTGGCAAACAAATGGACTAAGTTTCCTTTTTTATTTGAATAGCTTTAGAGGTATGTATGATTTTTGGTTACATGGATGCATTGTGTAGTGGTGACGAAGTCTGGGCTGTAAGTGAACACGAAAAAATTTTTAAAAAATTTGTCTGTGAAGAAAAGAAAGGTGGAGTGAAATAGGACGCTAGTTAGCTTAAGCCCTGGAAAGTGTGACTCTAGCCTTTAAGAAAATGTTTCTTGAGGATGAACCTTCCAAACTGGCCGCAGTATGAGACAGAAAGCTAGGATCATTCTATTTTATCTCCTGGAATATTGCTTAATTGTTATTTGGGAGAAGGGATTTACTTAATATGAATTTTTTCTTTTGTGAATGATTGTTAGTTTTAAAGAAATTAAACAATTCTTTTAACAGTATGAAGTTAATGAAAAATGTCTGAGTTTCAGCTACTGCATAAATCCTCAGAGACCCCCAGAACAATTGCAGCAACTGGGAAGTTTGCCTCCATCATTTTATTTCTGGGTTAAATCACAAAAGTTCATTTTCTTCATGGCAAGCAAAGATCTGTTTTTAATAAACTGCATTTAGACATGTGGCTTGATAATGAAATGAATACGCTAATAAGTCTAGGACAAGGGTTTGCACACAAAAAGTAATGTCACTAGATATTATCAAAAAGTGTGAAAACATCCTATGAGCTTTTGAATTCAAGATACAGGTTTCTTACAGTGATGGCATTAACAGACATTAATTGTCAAGATAAATTTGAAATTTGATACTTTAAGAAGACTATGAAGTCAACTAAAACCTCACAGATCATGTTTTAGGATTCTATTTAGAAAAATTGCATATCTTAACAATATTTTCCAAACATTATATTATACCCTTTCTACATGGCAGTTTAAAATTATATTATATATTACTTTGCATATGGGGCTTATCATGTTTAAAATATATGAGCTATCACATAAAAATATGATATTATGAGGCTTAGCAAAAATATATTAATCCAAAGTATGAATTTATTTCAGTGCTTAACATGCCTAGACTTGTTTTTTTAGAGAAGATACAAATTGTAGACATCATTTGGGAACTAGACTTCTCACACAAATTTCTCCCTTATGAACTCAACAAAAGAGGTTCTGAGAGACTGGTGACTTGCTCAAGGTGCCATTGGTGACTACCCTGTGCCAACAGTCTGGTCTTCACCTCTTTGTTTACATATCAGCGTGCTTTCAGTGAAGCTCTGGGATTTACGTCTTCAAATGGCGCCCAGGCTTGATGGTTTGGAGTAATAACACTGGTGTTTTCTCTTCTCTGCTCATTATGAGTACATAAGCCTGGAATAATGGCAGAAAAGAGCATACATAGGTAAGCATTCCTTGAAAGCTCTTTTCATGATTGATTATGGTGTTTGTATGTCATGTTACAAATACAAATATATATGATGAGAGTGTTTCTATTATTGTCTCAATTCTCTTTTAAATCTATTCCCTAAGTTTTGACTGTCTTTTATAGCAATGAAGAACCTTAACTCTACAGTCAGTTGATCTGTGTTCAAAGGATGTCTTCTCTATTCTTTATTTGTTTTGACCTGGGGGAAAAAGTATTTAACTTTTATGTAGACTATAATAGATGATAATATGGTATTCGTGACAGTCAGTTGAGATAATTCATGAATAACATCTACACAATTCCTGGTTTATAGTGGCATTTGATTGACATTGTTGATGACAATATTGATACAGAGGCAATGACAATGACACCATACTCTCTTGAATTCACATCCATTGCACTGGTTCCTTGATCTCAGTTCTTTTTGTTACTACATCACCAACCTGACCTCTTCACTTTCCCGTTCCTCAAGGATCATCTCTACCAAATTCCCTTCCCTGGTGAACTCATTGAATCTGGTGGATTTTACTGCCATCTTTATTCTGACAACATCCATCCTTATTCTGACAACTTCCCAAAGGGTATCTTCTACATGTCTCTCTCCAGCGTATGTACCTGAATATTCAGTAGGCATTCCAAATTTAAAGGGAGCAAAGCTGAATACCTTAACCTCAACCTAAATCAGCAACCCCTTGAGTCTTCCAACTAATGGCTACCTTCTCTTTCTATTTCTCAGACACAAAATCTTGGGATGATTTTTTTCCTTAGTTTTCTTTTAACTCCCATATTAACTCTATCCCCAGATTTTGTTGACCTTGAAAGGTATTCAGAAACCCATCACCTGAACTGCCTCTGCCATTGGTCTCCTCCTGGGTCATGGCTGCAGTCTCCTAAGTGGTCTCTGGCTTCTATAATTGTTTCCCTTCAGGATTTTCTCAACACATCAGCCAGAGAGATTTTTAAGAATTTAAAACATGGATTGAATCTTGTAAGGTCCTGCTCAAAACAGCGTCTCCCAAATCACTCAAAGCAAACACAGGCCTTTTCCATGCCCAACAAGCTCACCTCTGGCCTGTCTCTGCTCCACCCTCTGCTGCTTCTTCCCTGTTGGCTCTGCTCTGACCACACAGCTCTCCATGGCATTCTTTAAACTTTCCATACGAACTCCAGCTCCAGTGCTCTTGATGTCACTGTGTTCTCTGCCTGGAGCTGTCTCCTTTGTGGGGATCATCCCTCTCACTTCCTTTAATGACCCAATCTCTTTCAGCAAGGCCTGTGTTACCATTTAACCAACGAATGAATGAATGAATGCTTGCTGTTGACTTTTATAACATCGTCATGTCTCTTAAGGGAGTTTCTAAAACCATGGGTGTCAGCAAGCCATAAGAACCAAGAGAATTATGTCAGGAAGGTTTCCATTTGTCAGCTACTATAAAGCATTTGATTCTATGCAATTAAGAGTTCATGCTTTAGAGTGGAAGCAATACGTGGAAATAACTATATCATTTTAACTCTACATGCCATACTTGGTACATATGTAGGAGCTGAATAAAACTAAAACAGTTTGGAAAATTATAAGCATCAAACTAAGCAGACAGTCATTCATAGTATTTAAGATTTTATGTTTTGGGAGAAGACACACCCCAAAAAGTAATTGCCAAAATATATGTTCTTCAAGGCTGGACACAGTGACTCACACCAGTAATCCCAGCACTTTGAAAGGCCGAAGAGAGAGGAATGCTTGAGGCCAAAAGTTCAAGACCAGTTTAGGCAACAAGCAAGATCTCATCTCTAAAAAAAAAAGAAATTGCCAGGTGTGGTAGTTTTTGCCCATAGTCCTAGCTACTTGGTAGGCTGAGATGGAAGTGTTGCCTGAACTCAAGAATTTGAGGCTGTAGTGAGCTGTGATCATCCCGCTGCACTTCACTCCAGCCTAAGCAACAGCGAGACCTCAACTCAGAAGAATAAAATAAAATATACATTCTTCAAATATAATATAAATGATCTCCATATGCTGCTTCACTGTATATGAGATTTAAAAAAGTCTGTTACCCAAGAATATAGATGATTTCAGGAATGTTTCACTGAATTCAATAATAATCAAGCAATTTTGGTTTTATGTACTCTCAATTTTATTCATTGAACATTTTCATTACGAATGATGATATATAATAAAATTTTAGACTATTTCTTAGAAAAGAAATAGGTTGAAAGCAAAACTGTCATAGTAATTTTTAGCAATGCTACTACAACTTAATTGACAATTCAAATATTACCTTTGCTTAAACAGCTACAACTTTGACCTTTGTGGCCTGTCTCTTTATAACTTAACTGTGTGATTCCAGGAAAATTAAAATTTACAAAAGTTATTATTTTATCTAAAAAGAGGTATTTAAGGAGAATAGACCATTGGATCATAAAAAAAATAGCTTATCTGTCTGGTCTGACTACTTATTTTGAGAATAAAGCAACTTGGAAGTGAATCCTAATACTAGCTGATGAGGGAAAATGAAGCCTATAAGTGTTTTATAGCACTATTGGATGACTACAGTTAACAATGATATATGTTTTCAAATAGCCAGAAGAGAGGATATTGAATGTTCCCAACGCAAAGAAATTATAAATGTTTGGGATGATAGATATGCTAATCATCCAGATCACTACACATTGTACTGAAACATCAATATGGACCCCATAAATATGTACAACTATGGTGAGTCAGTTTTAAAAATTAAAAAGGAATGATAGAGAAGTGCAGTTACTCAAAATGGTAAATGTGGAGATCAATCCTCAGTATAGAGTAGAAGTCCAATTGTTCCATCAGGGTAACAGATGACAAGGCTGTGGGATTTGGGGCTGCATTTGTTTGAGGAATATCAGAATTATTTTCAAATTGATCCTGGGAAATTGCGCTGTGGCAGGGTAGGGGCTGATGTGAGAATCTGCAGTGGATGAAGAGGGCTGTAGAGTCTGGAGACCATCGGCCTCAAAAAACAACTTCAGAATCTGGAATTACTTAAAAACTCTTGAAATAAATAAATGTATGATTCGGTCGTCAACTATTTGTCTTCTTTACCCTTAGGACCTATGTATAATGATTCAACGTTTTGTTTTAATTTTTGACAGCCTCCATTATATAAGAAATACTTTTCCACCACTGAAAAATATGCAAATGAAGAGATTAAAAATATTTTACATGATTAAGCCTTTGAAATTGAGTGCATGTAATTCTAACTATTTTCTCCGCCTGTGTACTTACATCCCCGACATTGGAGTCCCAGTCTATCTTTGGGTCTCTTTTTTCCATCTACACATACTCCCTCGACAATCTTATCCAATTGCACTGATTTTAAAACCCATCATATGCAGACAACACCCAAATGAGTACTTCTGCTCAGATCTTTACCATGAACCCTAAGTATGAATATAGGTACATATATCTATATGTATATGTGTGCGTATATGCGTATGTTTGTGTATACGTATATAGAAAAGCATATTTATGTATCTATTACCTTTTGGCTATCTCCTCTGATCTCCTGTCCCATAGTTTTACTCATAACACTTAATCACAATTATGCTTTATTTATAAGTAGTTAATTATAGTATTATTATATTATCAGTAATACACACTTCTCTAATTAATTAAATATTTAATTAACGAATGCAAATTGTATATGTTCAAGATGTAAAATGCGATGATTATATGTGTGTGTGTGTGTGTGTGTGTGTGTGTGTGTGTGTATATATATACATATATAGTCTACTTATTACCACAGTCAAGTTAATTAGGTGTTACCACTTTGTGCGTATGTGTAGTGAAGAGACTTAAAATTTGCTTGCTGAATTTCAAGTAAACAGTACAGTCTTAACTGTACTCACTATGCTTTACCACAGATTCTTGGAACTCATTCCTCTTATAACTGAATGCTTGTACTTTTTGACCAATATCTCCCCATTTCCCCAACCCTTAGATCCTGGCAATCACAATTCTAACTCTACTTCTAGGAGTTCCAGCTTTTTTAGATTTCACTTGTAAGTGAGATCATATAGTTTTTTTCCTTCTGTGTCTAGCTTACTTCACTAGCATAGTGTCCTGCATGTTTATGCAATTATGTATTTGAAAACGCACTTCCCAAAAAGCTGAGAGCTCTTCTTAACCCCTGTTGTTCCCTCACACTGTTTATCTGGCTCATCAGCGCAATTTCCTGGCTTACTTTTCAAAATATATTCATATTCTGTAGATTTATCACCGCCTCCATTGACCCTGCCTTGAACCAATCATTACCATCACTCCCTTTGATTATGACAATTGTCTCCTAACCCAATTGCTGGCTTCCACACTACTTTCTATTCTGGTGTGCACCTATGTCAACCCATGAATCTCTCCCTCTCTCTCTCTCTTTCTCATAATTCTTCTGTATACTAAATTATCTAACTTAAAACCTTCTCTCTTTCTAGACTGTAAGAATTCTGAGGACAGGAACCCAGGAGTCCGTGTATTATTATTTTTATTTTTTTATTTTTTTTGAGTTGGAGTCTCACTCTGTCGCCCAGACTGGAGTGCAGTGGCCGCTCCCGGCCACCGCAGCCTCCACCTGCTGGGCTCCGGCGATCCTTCTGCCTCAGCCTTCCGAGTAGCTGGAACTACGGGCGCATGCTACCACGCCCGGCTAATTTTTTTTTTGATTTATTGTAGAGATGAGGTCTTTTTGCCCAGGCTGGTCTCGAACCCACGGACTCAGGCAATCCACTCACCTCAGCCTCCCAAAGGCACAGGATTACAGGCTGAGCCCGGCTCCGTGTATTATTTATCTGTGTGTCCCTAGAGCTGGCATACAGTATGTTCTCAGTAAATGCAAGTGGAACTCAATGGAGACATGTGATCAAGAAGAATGAATGTGGAGTGTGGACTTAGGAAGATTGATGAGCTGGCATTTCAAATAAAGGCAAAACTGCAGTGTGAAGACATGAGTGGTAGGAATAAGAGAAAGGAAAATACAAAAGGATTGGGCTATTCCATTGATGGTGAGATCAAGGTGTTCTAAGGTGTCAGTTTGTAGGCGTCAAATGAAGAAGGTATTGCTGCTTGAGAAGTTTGAGATGTCAAAATCTGAGGCATATCATCCCATAAGACAATTGAAGTTCACGACAATAATGGCAAGGGAAAGAAATGATGATTTTGATTATTTTAGGAATTTCTACATCCTAGGCACGCAATCAGAAATGTTAAATACGTTTATCTCATTAAATCCTTCAGCGACTTTTAAGATATGTATAGTTGATGAAAATAAGGACCAGAATGGTAAAATGGCCTGCCCAGAGTTTGCAGATAAAAAGGTGGAATTTAGTTTAAAACCTCTATTTTATTTTTATTTTTATTTTTTGAGTTGGCGTCTCACTCTGTCACCCAGGCTGGAGGGCAGTGGCATGCTCCCAGCCACCGCAGCCTTGCGCCCTGCTGGGCTCCTGCGATCCTTCTGCCTCAGCCTTCCAAGTAGCTGCAACAACAGGTGCGCGCCACCACGCCTGGCTAATTTTTGATTTATTGTAGGGACGAGGCCTCACCAAGTTGCCCAGGCTGGTCTCGAACCCGCGGGCAATCCACTCGCCTTGGCCTCCCAAAGTGCTGGGATGACAGGCTGAGCCACCGAGGCCGGCCTAAAACCTCTATTTTAATTAAATACCCACACAGCTCCCACGATGCCTCTACTAACCACTGTGGAAGAATTGAAGCAGGAGATGAAATGTCATATCAAATGGGAGACTGAACTAAAGAAAGATGAGGCAGAAAATGGTGATCCACTTAATTAAAAAATAACCATTTATGTTGCAGGAACAGAAAACTTAATTCCAAATACTTTAAATGGAGTATCGACCCTACCAACTGAATAGCCCAGGAAATATCTTCAGAGACCTCTTCTTCCCCAGGCTTAAATCACGTGAGCAACATATGGTGTTTTGCCAACTCTTGACTCTGGTTTCTCTTTCATTCCATTCTTGGGCCTGTTTTCCTCTAATCCCAACATGGTGACCATCAGCTCTTGAGGCTGTATTCATTCCTCTTTGATTATGTGCATCTGGGAAGAGATGATATTCTTCCATAGGTTCTGCTAAAATGCAAAAGAAAAGAGCCCCCTCCTCCCCAAAGTGCTGTAAAAATCTCACTGGCTCTGATTAGGTCACATGCATATCCCTAGAGCAGTTCTTCTGGCCAGGGGACAGAGCACACAGATGGGTTTAAGCCATTCCTCGAGGAGGCCAGGGGTCACTTCCCCACAATCCACATGACTGAAATTATATGAGGAGTGAATTCTCCAATGGAAGTCTGTTGGCCTGAGAAGCATGACTAGGGGCTGAGTGGTGGGAAGAAAGACTGTGGAGTCAACCATAAATGACTACTTCATCTGGAATAAATAATTCTGGTATTAATTTGCTTGTGCATTAACAATTCCTGTGCTAATATACTCATGTAGCAAAAATTTATTGACTGAAAAATGAGTTCGGCCCTGTGTTCAGCTTTATTATACAGCCAAAACCACAGTGCTTTTTCTCGAGTGTCTGACTGATGAACTAGAAATTAAAATGCAATGTCGTTAAGTATTCATGGAGTAGCTGCACGGGGGCAATAAAGAGGCATCTAAGCAGGACTGTGAAGAGTAAGTAAGGAGAGTTGTCTGAGAAAGGAGCACCAGAGCTGAGAATTGAAGGTCCAGTACAAATTAACCAGGTCAAGAAGGTATCCCAGATAACAAGAACAGCACGTAGCAAGACACATAGGTGAAAGACGGTGTAGTTCATCTGTCAGTTGCATGCAGTATTTTCTAAAGCATCTGCTCAAGAGACTTCAGGCTTTTGTAAAACATCCTCGGGAATGTGAGAGTAGAAACAGATAAATCTGTAGCTGATTCAAACTGAACTGTGGTTGGCAAATGCATGACATTTTGAGTAGTGATTTTCTTTAGCCTTCTCAGCTTGTGAGTGTGTTACTATTTTCTTAGGCATGGAGCCTAGTCATTTTGTGGGGAGAGTCGAATGGGAAAAAAAGGATGGAAGAGGATGGAAGCACTTTTTTCCTAATTTCCATCCAGCTATTTTTGAAGTGAAAATTCTAAATGGGCTTGTATGCAATACAAGCATGTTTGGATCCTCATAGGTAATACTTAAAAAAAAAGTCTGCTAATTCCCATTTCCAGGGTGTTCCCTCATGATGTCATTTACTTTTCAACAAGAAAGAGAGGAAAACAAGTTTGTGTAGGGCTGTGGAAGAGCTTTTCAGAAAAGTGAGGTACCCACTCAACTCCAAATATATTTACTTTGGCTTTTAAAAAGTGGCCACTTTGATGGATTTTACACTGACGTTGTCACACATGAGCCACAATATAAATATGAAGAAAAGCAAACTTCAAGTATCTTCAAAAGAAAAAGCAATTTCATAATTCATGCCAGAGAATACTCGAGGTTGTTGAACGACCGTGCTCAATATTCAAATATAATTGCTTTTCTTCCTAAGCTTGACATTGGGACTATTAGTTTAAGAAATCTTCTGAGATAATAAGCTTTGCCAAACTATTAGAAGAACAAACACTTTCCTGGTTAAGAAAATAAAGAAAAAAGCAAGGCAAACTGGAATCTCTGGGATGATCTCAGACCTCTGTAGGGGCCATTGGCAGAGGGAGACCTCTCTGTATGTGAGATGCCACTTTGATGTGACCATTTGTCTAGTCAGTGTCTGGCCTGACTCTGAGAAACACAGCTGGAGATATTTGGAAAATGCTTAGAAGGAACCTGTTTGTTTCTGCCTGGACAAAAAAGCACGATGAATTTTGAGAATGATGTCTGTTATGTATTTTAATTGAAATTACAATATTATTTTATTACTAAGAGGAAAAAGTTTTAGGAAAATTCATAATGAGCATATTCACATAGTACACCAACACAAAGAAGGGTTTTAAAAAAATATATAGTTTAAGAGTTTATATTGTTTTTCATAAATGAAATTGACTAAGAGAGGAGGGAAAAATGACAATCTGGCTTTCAGTGAGAAAAAAAGAAGATAAAAACTCAGAATTAAACTTGGTAAAAGCATCAAGAATTGTTACATTAGTTGAATACTATTACAATTAGCGTTACACTGAAACTTTTTTTTTTTTAGTTGGAGTCCCACTCTGTCACCCAGACTGGAGTGCAGTGGCCGCTCCCGGCCACCGCAGCCTCAACCTGCTGGCCTCCGGCGATCCTTCCGCCTCTGCCTTCCGAGTAGCTGGAACTACAGGCGGGTGCTATCATGCCCGACTAATTTTTTGATTTATTGTAGAGATGAGGTCTCACCAAATTGCCCGGGCAGGTCTCGAACCCGTGCGTTCAGGCAATCCACTCACCTCAGCCTCCCAAGTTGCAGGTTTACAGGCTGAGCCACCGAGCTCGGCTTACACTGAAACTTTTAAAAGTATATTCCTCCGCAGTTAGAGGGAAATTGAATCATTCTTAAAGATGGGGAAAACCAAGGTATAAATTAGTGAAGTTGCTGTTTCAGTGGCTGGCTAGTCACACGCTAAAATTCAAAATGGCATGTTGGGAATAATCTTTAGTGTCAGACAAACCTCCTCTCAAAGCTGTGTGACTTTTTAACTGTGTGACATTCGGCATAACTTCTAAACCTCAAGCTGGTATTTTCCTTATCTACAAAAGGAGAAAATAATATCCATCTCGCAGAATTGTTATAGAAGTTAAAAACCCATTGTAAATGTCAAAATGTAGTCAGTGCTGACTTGGAATTTAAAACGTTAAAAAAAATCAGATTCATGTAATTATAGAGTCTCCAGATGATGACGAATCTGCTTTATAATATTGGCTTCAATTTGAAATTAATTTAACACATTTGTCAAAAATGTCCTATCAGAGACTCTGTTAGCTCAGAAGATGTAACTATTAGAAAGCAAAATGAGATTCATATTCTACAGGAGAAACCAATAGTTGAAGGAAAATATATTAGTGATAGAATTTTAGAGTGACACATGCTACAAAAAAAATGTCATGTAGGGGTTCATGTATTAACCCAACTGAGGAGAATTCCTTGAAATGTCTGATATCATATTATATCTTTTGGCATAAGGTCTTTTTCCATTTTTTTCTTTCAGAGAAGCTAACTTGGGACAAGCATGCTATTGTCCAACAAGAATTTCCAGTTTTTCCTGCGGGAAGGGAGGCACACTCACTACTCTCTACCCGTCTTTAACACAGCCAGTTTACTATTTTTTCCTCTTTCTTCTTAAGAAGTTTTAAAAGGTTACAGTCGTACTCACTTCACATGGATATAAATAAAAAATTAACAGCACATAAGACTACATTTTGGGGAACTCAGTAAAAAGGCAGACAGCTAATTGAAGCAGAAAAACAGCTTATGGACGTTAGACATCTCAAAATATCTTGGAAGGGCAGAGAATCAGACTTGCATGTTGCATAGATGGGGATAGCATTCATACCATACGTATACAGCCTCTCTCTCAGAGACCCCACAGCTGCCAGGAGGCACAGAATTTCTGCCAAGGCCACTTCTGCTCTCAGCCTTACTGAAACAAATCCCGTTATTTATGTGTTTAGTTTAAAGATGTGGGGTACGATTCAGGATTAGGTATACACGTGGACATTGTGTAGGTAAAGTTTGGGCTATTTGCTGAGATGTGAGAGTTTTCCCTGCCATGAGGTTCTTACAGAGTTTGTTGTTGCTGCTGCTTCTTGTCTTCCTTTTGATTTTTGGGTTGATTTATGTGTGTTTTCAATCTTTTTTCCTGCATTCTTTGAAAGGGCGTTATTCAACTGGGGATGGGGGGGGGGCTTGTGCTTTTTGCAGTTTTTAGATTTGATTGAGGTGTCCTGGGGGGTGCGGTGGTTTGGAAGCTCTCTGCCTATCATCATATCTGCTGACAGGGGTGTGGGCCCCCTGGAACCCACTTGCTACCACCCTACAAACTATCCATGCAGTGGGGGTGTAAGGATGCCTCCAAAATCTGAATGAGATAAGACAAAGGAAAAGAACGGAAAAAGGAAGAAGGGAGATGAAAGGAAGATGAAGAGAGAGGAGGAGAAGGAAAACAGAGAGGCACTCTAACTAAAAAAGAAACAAGGAAACAAACAAAAAAACAAAAACATACAAGCAAACAAACATACAAACAGAACACTTGATGATGCTCTTGCCCTCAAAAATACCCCATGAAAACAACAACAAACAAAAAAACCCTAAAAAACACCCCCTCAAAAAACTCAATGAGCTCTCAATGAACTCCAAGAAAACGTTGAAAAGCAACATAAATTAACAAAAAATCAGGACTTGAATGAAGACTTCTCTAAAGAAGTACATACTTAAATAAAAAATCCAATCTGAGCTTCTGGAAATAAAGGACTCATTTAGGGTAGTACAAAACACAATGGAAAACTTTAGCAGTAGACTAGACCAAGCAGAAGAAAGAACTTAGAACTTGAAGAAAAATCTTTGTGATTAAACCAATCAGACATAAATAGTTAAAAATAAAAGGATTAAGAGAACTGAGCAAAGTCTCCAAGAAATGTGGAATGATGTAAAATGTCAAAACCTAGGAACCATAGGTGTTCCTGAGGAAGAAGAAAAAGTAACAGGTTTGAAAAACTTCTTTGAGGGAGTAATTGAAAAAAACTTTCCTGGCCTTGCCACAAACTTAAACACTCAGGTACATAAAATCCAAAGAAATTCTAGAATATTCATTGCAAAAACATCATTCCCAAGGCATCTAGTTATTATTCAAAGTCAATGTGAAGAGTGAGACTCTAACAGCAGTGAGACACGAACATTAAAAAACATAAAGACAAATCTATCAGACTAACAATAAACTTCTCAGAAAAAAACATACAAGCCAGAAGGAACTGGGGACCTATTTTACTCTCCTGAAACAGAACAATTGCCGGCCAGAAATTTTGTACCTGCAAAACTAAGATTCATAAATGAAAGAAATAATGCATTTTTCAGACAAATAAACACTTAGGAAGTTTTTCATCCCTGGAAAGGGAAGAGGTCTACAGGAAATGCTCAAAGAAGTTATAAAAATGGAAGCGAAAGGTCAAAACACACCAATAATAAAATGCTGGAAATTGTAAAACTCACAGACTGTATAAAACATAAACATAATAGAGGAAACAAAACAACCAGGTAACAACATGATGGATGAAACTGTATCTCACATATCATCATCAGCATGGAATTTAAATAATCTAAATGCCTCACTTCAAAGATATAGATTGACAAAATGGATTTTAAAAAACCCAATCCAAGTATCTATTTCTTTCAAGAAACCCACTTAACTCACAAAGATTCCTATAGACTACAAAAAACCAGAAGTGGTAAAAAATATTCCATGCAAATGGAGACAAAAGATAAGCAGGAATAGCTATTCTTATATTAAGTAAAACAGATGTTAAGTCAATAACAACAAAAAAAGACAAAGACGGTGATTAAATAATGATAAAAACATAAACCCGACAATAAGACATAACAATTTTAAATATGTTTGCACTTAACACCAGAGCTCTCCATTTTCTAAAACAACATCTATTAGACTAAAAAAAGAGATGAAAACCAATACAGTGATAGTGGGGGACTTTAACTCTCCACTGACAGTAATAGATCATAAAGAAAGTCAATAAAGAAACATTGTACTTAAACTGGACTCTAGAACAAACGGATTTAGCAGATATCTATAGAACATTCTATTCCTAAACTGCAGAACATATGTTTTTCTCGTCAGCACATGGAACATTCTCCCAGACAGATAATACAATAGGCCACAAAACAAGCCTCAATATGTTAAAAAAAATACATGGAAATTAAGCAATTTGATTCTAAATGAACTTTGGGTCAACAATGAAGTCAAGATGGAAATTTAAAAATTCCTCAAAATGAATAATGACAATGATACAAATTGTCAAATTCCTTGGGATACAGTTAAAGCTGCGCTCAGGAGAAAGAGTGTGGTGCTTAAGATCTATATCAAATAGATTAGAAGGTCACATGTTAACAACCTAACATCACTGCTCAAATGTATAGAAAAATAAGAACAAACCAAATGTAAAGACAGCAAAAGAAAAGAAACAACAAAGGCCAAAGCCAAGCTAAATTAAATGGAAACAAACAAACAAACAGAATACAAAGAATCAAAGAAAAATAAGTCTACTCTTTGAAAAGATAAACAAAAATCATAAGATGGGCGAAGAGTCAAATTAGCTCTATCAAAAGTGAAAATAGAGACATTACAACTGATACTGCAGCAATACAAAAGACTATCACAGATTATTATGGACACTTCTATGCAAATGCACTTGATATCATAAGGAAATGGATAAATTCCTGGACACATATAACCCTTTCCCCCAACTCTGAATCAGGAATAAATAGAAACCCTGAACAGGTGAATAATAAGTAGTGAGGTTGAATCAGCAACTAATAATCTCTGAACAGAATAAAAACCCAGGACTTGATGGATTCACAGATGAATTCTGTAATACCAGACTTTCTTTTCTTTTCTTTTTTTTTTAGTGAGAAAGCAGGATTTATTGAGAGGACAGAAAAGCTCCTACAGTGGGAGGGTACCCAAAGGGGTTATCTTAATACCAGACTTCTGAAAAAGAACTTGTGCCAGTCCTTCTGAAGTTATTACGCAAGATTGAGGAGGAGAAAGTTCTTCCTAACGCTTCCTAATTCTACAAAGCCAGCATCATGCTGATACCAAGGCCAGGAAGAGACACAACAACAGTAAAAATAACTACCGGTCAATATCTGTGATGAACATAGATGCAAAAATCCTCAACAAAATACTAGCAAACTGAACCCAATAGTACATAAAAATAAATTCACCATGAAAAATGGGTTTTATCCCAGGGATAAGAGATCAACCTACAGAGGTTAATGAATGATCTACCACATAAACAGAATTAAAAACAAATTATATGATCACTTTAAAAAATGGAAGGAAAGGTGTTTCCTAAAATACAGCATCCCTTTATGATAAAACCCTCAGCAAAACAGACATAGAAGAAATAAACTTCAAAATAATAAAAGCGATATATGACAAACTGACAACAAACATCATACTAAATGGGGAAAAGTTGAAAGCATTCCCCTTTAGACCTGGAACAAAGCAAGGATGCCAACTTTCACCACTTCTATTCAACATAGTACTGAAAATCCTAGCCAGAGCAATCAGGCACGAGAAAGAAGTAAAGAATATCCAAATTGGAAAAGAAGAAACCAAGCTGTCTCTGTTTGCCAACGATATGCTCTTCTACCTAGAGAATTCCAGAAGACTTATCCAAAAGTCTCATGGACTTGGGAGTGAATTTGGTCAAGTCTCAGGTTACACAATCAACACACAAATATACATCAATGAAAACAAAACCCAGAATAAAATTTAAAAAAATTCAATTTCTTTTTTTTTCTAATTTATTTATTTGTTATAAAGATGTGGGGTACAATTCAGGGTTAGGTATACAAACATTCAGGTACCCTTGTTGATGAGGTATGCCCCTCCTCCCCTAGCAGTTTCCACCAACTGCCAGTCCCGCCCCCCCGCTTCCCCTGACAGTTTTCCACTACTGCCAATTACTTTCTTATAGCATTATAATTGTTCAAGTTCACCTTACGAGTGAGAACATATGGAACTCACTTCTTTGTTTTTGTGATAAATCACTGAGTATGATCGACTCCAAATCCATCCAGGTTGCTGAAAAGTCCATATATTTGTCCTTCTTTAGGGCTGCATAATATTCCATTGTGTATATGTACCACATTTAGACCCAGCAATTCCCCTATTGGGAATATACCCGGAGAAACTCAAATCATTCTACAAAAAAAGATACCTGCACATGTATGTTTGTTGCAGCTCTATTCACAATAGCAGAAACATGGAACCAACCGTGTTGCCCATCAAAGCTGGACTGGATAAAAAACCCAATTTCATTTACAATAGCTGCTAGAAAAAATACAATAATATAGGGATATGCTTATCCAAGGTGGTGAAATACCTCTACGAGGAGAACTACAAAACACTGATAAAAGAAATCATAGCGGACACAAATGGAAAAACATCCCATGCTCATGAAGTGGAAGAATCAGCATTGTGAAAACGACCATACTACTCAAAGTAATCTACAGATTCAGTGCAAACTACTGATGTTATTTTTCACAGAATTAGAAAAAAACAATCTTTAAATTTATATGGAACCAAAAACGAGCCTGAATAGCCAAGGGAGTCTTAAGCAATATGAACAAAATTGGAGACATCACATTACTCGATTTCATATTATATTACAAGTCTATAGGAAAAAAAAAGCATAGTATAGGGGCAGACACAAGAATGAATGGAATAGACTAGAGAATTCAGAAATAAACCCATATACCCACAACCGAGTGGTATTTGACAAAGCAGACAAAAATACACACCGGGCGAAAGACACACTATTCAAAAAATGTTGGAAAAATTGGATAGCTACGTGTAGAAGAAGGAAGTTGGATCCCTACTTCTCACCATATACAAAAATTGACTTAAGATGGATTAAAGATTTAAATGTCAGACCTCAAACCATAAAAATTCAGCAAGAAAAACCTAGGAAAAACTTTTCTGAATACTGGTCTTGTCAAAGAATTTATGGCTAAGACCCCCCAAAACAAATGTAATCAAAACAAGAATAAAAGTGGAACTTCTACTAAAAAGCATCTGAACAACACAATAATTAATCAGCAGAATACATACGCAACCTACAGGATGGGAGGAGATATTTGCAAACTGTATTTTCCAACAGCAGAGTAATATGCAGAATCTACAAAGAACAGACAGAGCAGCAAGAAAAACAAAAGAAGCCCATAAAAAATGGGCAAACAATAGAAACAGGCATCTTTCAAAAGAAGAGATATAAATGGCCAGTAAGCATGAAAAAACGTTCGATATCACTAATCACCAGGGAAAGACAAATTAAAACCATCATGAGATACCACCTCACACCAGTCAGAATGATCATTATTAAAAAATCAAAAAAACAATAGATGTTGGCATGCATGCAGCGAAAAGGGAATGCTTATACACTGTTGGTGGGATGAATTGTGTAATACTAGACTTTCTTTTCATTTAGTACAACCTCTATGGAAATCAGTATGGAGATTTCTGAAAGAACCAATAGTAGGCATACAGCTCAATCTAGCAATCCCACTATGTGGTGATGTTTACCCAAAAGCAAAGAAGTCCTTGTGCAAAAAAGACACCTGCCCGTGAAAGTTGATACAGCATTACTGACAATTGCAAAGATGTGAAATCAACCTAAATGCCTACCAACTGATCAGTGGTTAATTAAAATAAGATATATATATATGTGTATATATTTCACATGTTGTAAAAAGAACAACATGATGTCTTTTGTAGCAACACGGATGGAATTCTAGACCATTATCGTTAATGAAGAAATGCAGGAATGGAAAACCAAATACTGCATGTTTTCTCTTATAACTTGGAGCTGAGCTATGGGTCTGCAAAGTCTTATAGACTGACGTAATGGACACTGAAGACTCATAAGGGGGGCGATCAGAAAGGGGGGAAGGGATAAAAAGTCACCTATTAGGTAAAATGTGCACCATTGAGGGATGTGAGTTTGCTTAAAACCCAGAATCATGACTGCATAGAAACAAAAACCATCTGTACCCCTAAAACTCTTGAAATTAAAAAAAACAAAAACCTGGCCTTTGTGAAAAACTTAAAAAGGCAGAAAAAAAATATTAACATTGATTTACAAGTATCACAGAGATTCCAAGCAATCAGGAATTACTGGAGAAGGGGTGATCAGAGAGGTAAAAATACCTTCCCTAACTTAGGAGGTTGTGCCCATTTTGGACACAGGACTACAGTCTGAATTATCTTTCTATTATCTCTGCAAAAATATATTACAGACATTGTGTTGTATTAAAAGGAGCACAAAGAAGATACAACCAAAAAACGCAGGAGAAAACGATATTGGAAAGCTTTCTAGTTAACAAAGATGGTTTGATGTGTGTGGCATTTGCTATCTTTTAAAAATCTGTAACTGGTTATAATTTTTTTCTCATTCTATTTAAATTTGTAACTAATTTTGTATTATTTTAATTAACGAGCCTCCCCCACTCCCACTACCAGTTGTCTAAGCTTCTAGTCCCACAGACCAAGATCTGCTCCTGATGAGAATTGGGGACTGGGACAAATATTTTTCCCTACTTTAATTTTTAGATACTAAATAGAAAAGATAAAATGCTATGCAGATCTCAGTAGTGTGTGTGTGTGTGTGTGTGTGTGTGTGTGTGTGTGTGTGTTTTGACTTTTAAAAAAGGGATCAAGTTTCAATTTCACCTTGAGTCACTTTATTAATCTTTGCAACTTGTCATTCACTTACCTTCAATGGATATTATTTAAGGCATCCCTGGAATCCATCACAAAGAGTCATTGTTACATGACGTTTCCAACTAAAGGAATCCAGCACTAATGAAAGTTTCAGAATAATGAAAGTTTGCAGTTTCTGCCTTATAAAAGTCATCAACCCAATAATAATCATACTGATGTCAATTACATCCTACATCCGGCTCCCATTGGAAAACAGGATATAGCAACTCTTTTTAAAAAATCAAACTGGTCTCACAGTCACTTCACATCTACTTAATATGATATGTGTTGCCCATTTTTACTAGTAGGTCTTGATGTAAACTTTTATATGCTTAATAACCAGTTGATTTCCAGGACAAATATTTTTATGTAAGCATAACTATCTACATATAAAATTAATGTATTTTCTTGCTTCATTATAAACTTTGAAACTAATGTTTTAGAAACAAATATTTGTCCTCTGGGTTGATTTACTCTAGCTACTATTCTTAGTGTCCCAAAGGGGTTATAAGTTATGTAGACTGCGAACAAATATTAAATATATATTGTGCTTTATTTTAATTTAAAAATTTAATAGTTTAAAAATTTAAAAATTAAAAGGTAATTGAAATTAAAAATAAAATTAAAGCTAAACTACGTTCATTTTAACAAACATAATAAATAAACTACATTTATAAGGACTCTGAGCAAAACAAAAATACTATTTATGAGAAAATGGTCTCTAGTTTTGTATTAATTTAAGTTTAAATTATTGCATACATTTTTGTATGTTTTAATTTAATATTCATATATCAAATATTGATTTAATAAACATTAAATCACAACAGTTATTTTACTTATTTTTTTGATCTAGGCAGAGTAAATTCAATTTCTCAGTTTTAATTTTCTTTGAGTAGCTATTAGTCACTATCACTGAGTGTCATTTTGGAGGAAAAATGGTCAATCTTAAATTGCAAAACATAATTGTCATAAGCAGGGATTAAAAAATGGAGAAAATATTAATTCATGCAATTTTATGCTACTTTTTACAATGCCCTAAAGGAAAATTCAACCATTTGCGATACATATGTAATAGAAATATAGAGGAAAATATTCTTTTGAGCTGAGAGGAATAGTTTGTAGAAATCATCCTGCATGATGCTGTATGCAACCCTGCAGCGTTATTATCATAGACAGGGAGAAGGTAGACTTGAATTGGAACCATATTCCCAAGTTTTAATGAGAGATTGGTGGAAAGGCAGTGGGTAGATAGCGTTAGCATTTTCGTCTGTTGTGACATATGACAAATATTTGAAATCCTAAACAAGAAAGCTTTCCTATTTTAGTTTTCTCTGAACGTCTCTAATTTTAAAAATATCTGTGGACAAGAAAGATTTAGTAGCATTCCTGCAATAAATAGTAGTATAAATATAATCAGGTTATCTGTAGAAATTTAGAATGCTTAGAATATTAGCCTATACTTTAATCACCAGTCATGTCACCGCCATAGTTAGCAGAGTTCTGCCCATGACACGTTTTATCATACTAGTGTTATGATGCACAAGTAATTTGTTTTATTGGATTGAAACCCATTATGAAGCACTTATTGGAAGCCTAATATGTGTTTAGTTCTATCTCTGACAGCATGAGACTTGTATCTTAGAAGAATCTTCCTTACCTGTGATAGAGACGTATACTGGTAGGAGTGGAAGGAGATGCCAGATGGGAACTACAAGAACCCAGGGTTCTCGCTTCTCTGTCATTTGGAGATGTGCTCCCCTCACAGAAGTGAAAGAAGAAAATATTGCCTCATTAAGGAGTTCTGTGTCATGAACGCATTTGTATGCCTTGCTGTGAGCTTCTTTGTTTACATTTAACGTTGTGATGAAAATTTTGCAGCATTGACACTATTGGACTAAAAAACAAAACTTTATACACAATGGAATACTACGCAGCCATAAGAAAGAACGAAATCATGAATTTCGCAGCAACCTGGATGGAACTAGAGTCCATAATACTGAGTGACCTCTCACAGAAACAAAAAACTAAATATCACATGTTCTCACTCATATAGTAGACCTTGAACATCCAACGTACTACCACAAGAAAATGACTGAGGGTGGTGGGAAAATGTGGGGGGGGGGGGCGATGGGATTAATGATGATAAATATCTGTCTGGGGATGGAGAGACACCTCTTATCATCAAGGGTGCCTGAACGAAGCATTTTTGTATGCCTAACCCCTAACTGTACCCCATAATACCATAATTTAAAAAAATTTAAAAAAAAAAGAAGTTGAATAATATTTTGTTTTTTAAATAAAATGTTGCTGTCTTTAACATCGGGTCAAAAGCTATTTCTGGGAAAAGGGAGAGTATTTAGCCTTAGAGAGGAAGGAGTAAAGAGAAAATTCTAAAGAATAATAAGAGGAGAGAGAGAGAGAGAGAGAGAGAGAGAGAGAGAGAGAGAGAGAGATCTTAAATTCCCAGGAGAATAAGTAACTCAAGTTATAACCTCATGTTCTTATCATCAAAATATACTTTTAAAAAAATGTTAAAGTCATGGGTTTGATATATAGTTATAAAGTGTTAAAGATTTATTTAGTTTAATAATGAGGGGACTAAAGGGTTAATAAAAACTCATTCAGAGGAAGCAGAGGAGTGTGTGTGTGTGTGTGTGTGTGTGTGGTGTGTGTGTAGATATAAGATATATATCTTATATAAGATATATATGCAGATCTAGATTTATAATCACTGGAAAAAAGAATACTAGAACAAAATTGTGAAGCTAGATAAAAACTGATTAGTATCCTACAGGATAATAAAATTGTAACATTTGAGATCGCCTGTTTTGAGGGACAGAAGTAACTCGCATCATTAATGGGCAAAAACAATTGGCAATGATCAATCCTCTACAAGTTTGCCTCTAACTTTACAAAGGCTGAATATAATCAGTAATACATAGAAAATTAAACAAAGTTGTATCCCCCAGAGAGATTTAATTTGCATGGGCTTGTTGGGTAATACTGTGGTGTGTCTTTGAAAAGTTATACAGCAACTTATTTCTGAGTCTCAGAATTGTTTTAACCCTATAAATTAATAATGATATCTAAATGCCTAGGTTGGAATGAGGAAGCTAAAGGACTGTTTTCATCACAAGAGGGATATGCTAGGAATGAAATTATTTGTTTGCCATAGGACAGGGAAGGTTGTAGAAGAAATAATCAATAATCACTTCTCAATTTCCATATATTTAGCCTAAGCAAATTGAAAATAAAACTTGGCCGTGGGTCAGCTGTCATGGAAAGGACTAGAAGCACAGTCATCTTTCTTAGGAGGTTGACTCGAAAACTGTCCATTGAGGTGGCCCGTTACTAGGGGTTGCTGAAGGCTTTCACCCCATGAACATACATTTTTAGGAAGGTTCAAGTACATCCTGTGGGCTACCTGTCAAATTAACTTTTATTAATGAAATATAACCCCTTATTTTGTCATCCACTTCCCAGGAACTTCCAAAATGAAGGTGTGATGACTCAATAACAGGTGAATGGAAGAAAATATTCAAGACCAGGGAGAGAGGTGAAAGTTCCAGGAATTTTTAAGTTGCATAACAAGGACACCTATTGTTCCTTTCATAGATAAAATCAATAAGTGCTTTTTCTGCCATGATTTAAGTGCTTAGAAGTTTTGGCACTTACTTCTTTTCGGTTGAAAAATGAGTTAATAGGCAGGGCTGGTCCATGATCAAGCTGTGAGAGAGGGGAATTTGTCTTCCTTATCACCTAACTACCTTCTCCAAATCGCTCAATTTTCCTTCTAGCACTTTGCCATTATCAATTTCTGCTGAAACCTTGGTTAACGTCCTTGTGAGGTTGGGAGTTTCTTCAGAGATTTGTAAGAATTAATAGCAGATATGTGACCCTATGTGTTGTGACTGGCAGTTATGGAAACCGTCACCACATTTCAGTGGCAAAGATCACCCTCACAACCTCCATTCTTCTAATCCATTCTCGAAAACATGAAAGATGTACTAGGCTTTGCCTAATGTTGGATTAAATATATTTGGGGTTGAAAAATTCTAAGAATGGTTTTTACTGTCTCATTGGGGATATGGTAAATGCAGAGCTGACTCCTTTGTGTATCCAATTGGTAGCCCTCCCAGAGGTATAAATTTGGCTCTGAAATTGTGGGAATATACTATTTTTCTTGAGTTTGCTTAAAAATAATCCTGTGTTTTTAAGCAATAGAATACTATAAAGCAAAAAATAAATAAGGGAACACACAAGATGGAAGTTTCTGTAGCAAGTCCGACATACTGGAGCATGAAGATATTTTCCAATATCTGCCTCACAACTTATGATTTACCTTAGTTTTTCATAGTCATTTCACTATCTTAATCATGTAAGAAAACTGTCTTAAGTTAGAAGAAAATGTTTGGTGATCCCCTTAAAAAACATGGATGAATAAATAGCACATCCATTTTGGGGGGATGTCCACAGATCTCTTCTCTCTTCTATGTTCCTAAAAAAACAAAATTATTCACCTTAATGTCAGTGGAGTGTGTGGAAGAGGTGAGAAAGCCAGAAGCACTGGAGATGAACTCTTAAAAATATCAATTTTCTGCCCCATTGAGTAATTATAAACAGAAAATGAAAAGAAATGAAATTCTCCCTTAAGAATAAGATTTTCTGAAACTCTATTATTGGATTGAATAGAAAGGCATTATCACTTAAGGAAGTTATTTCCTGTAGGTTTAGTTAGTATAAAATATAATGCAAAGCCACACCTGTTTATTCTATCTGATTAATTTCATGCTCTACCCAGGGAAATAAATGTGTGAAGTCTATTTGCCTTAGAAATACTGATCATTATTCTTCTGGTACTAGATAGGTCCACAGATAACTGGCCATGTGTTCTTAGGAGTGAAATCCTGGGCTTTTACAGTGAAACCAAGAGCAGTGACCACAGCAGATAAATAGGCAAGGCTGGTCCATGATCAAGCTGTAAGTGAGGGGACTCCAAATCTCTCTCAATTTTCCTTCTTTCACTTTGCCATTATCACTTTTTTTTCTCAGAAAAAGATCTTATTTTAGTCATGCATATCTTACATGCAAAGTTTTCTGTCTGGTTGTGTGACAGAGAAGTTTTAGCATTTTAATCCAAATATTGAATGAAGAATAAATGTCAAAAAAGAATTTCAGGCATAAGGGGGTAAGTGGGGAATTTAAGGGAGAAAAGAGGTACTTTCCTATCATAGTCTCAAATTGCAACAATCCTGCGAATTGAAAACTTTCACTGCCTGTACCATAAGTGACCCTAGGCTGCTTTGGTTAGAGTGCTTTGAAACAACTAATACTACCTTGTGTCTTAACCATTTTTCACTCTTATTCTCAGATGTGCCAGTATTATCATATTTAATTAAATTATATTGCATAATTATTTTTGTGATCAAGTTGTGCCATTTTAAAAACCATGTTACTGAAGTATTATTGGCATATAAACGGCTGTATATATTTAACATACACAACTTAATGAGTTTGGTTATAAATAGACACACGTAAAACCCTCATACTTTCAAGATCTTAAACATAACCATCACCTCCCCAAGTTTCCTCCAGCCCTGTTTATTATTGTTATCATTTTTATTTATGGGGGAAATACTTCACATAATATCTATTATCTTAGTAAATCTTAAGTATACTACACAGTATTATTAGCTACAGGCACTGGGCTATGTAGGAGATCTTTAGAACTTATTCATCTTGCTTAACTGAAACTTTGTTTCCTCGGACTATCATCTGACAGCCAAAATTCTGCTTTCTGCTTCTTTGATTTTCGCTATTTTAGGTTCCATATGTAAGGGCAATCATACAAGATTTGCCTTTCTGTGTCTGATTTACTTCATTTACATAATATTCTCTAGGTCCATCCACATTGTTGCAGATGGCAGGATATCCTTTTTTTAAAGCTGAATAATATTTTATTGTATGCGGATTTATAAAACATATTTTCTATATTCACTAATATTGATGGGCATTTAGATTGCTTTACTAACCTGGTCACTATGAATAAGGCTGCAATCAGCATGGGAGTGTAGATATCTCTTCAAGATGCCAATTTAAATTCCTTTGGATAGTTCCTGAAATGAGATTGTTAAGTCATATGGTAATTTTTAATTTTTTGGAAACTCCATATTATTTTCCATGATGGCTCTACCAATTTCTATTCCTTCTAGCAGTGTACCAGCGTTCCCTTTTCTCCAAATCTTCACCAACACTTGTTGCCTTCTTTTAAAAAATAAAAGCCCTTCTAACAGGCATCATGAGGTGATATCTCATGGTGGTTTTGATTTGAATTTCCCTAATGATTTGTGATGTTGAACACTTTTTCATATCCCTGTTGACCATTTGTATGTCTTCTTTGAAAAATATCTATTCAAGTCCTTTGCTCTAACTGGGTTATTTATTGCTCTTGAATTGTATGAGTTTCTTATATATTTTGGATATTAACTCTTTATTGAATATGTGATTTGCAAATATTTTTTCTCATCCTATAGGTTTCTTTTCATTTTCTTGATTGTTTTATTTGTTGTGCAGAAGATTTTTAGTTTGACATAATCCTACTTGTTTACTTTTGCTTTTTGTCTGCAATTTTGGTGTCATATTTAAAAATTCATTGCCAAGACCAATTTCAAGAAGCTTTTTTCCTATGTTTTTCTCTAGGAGATTTTCAGATTCAAGACTCACATGTAAGTATTTAATTCATTTTGACTTGATTTGTATATGTGGTGTAAGATAAGGGTCCAATTTCATTATTTTGCATATGAATTTCCCAACACTATTTGTTGAAGAGACTGCTATTTCCTTGTTTTGTATTGATGGCATCGTTGTTAAAGAGTATGCAACTATATATGCTGTGTTTATTTCTTTTTTGATTACTATAGCCTTGTAATATAATTTGAAATCAAGAAATAAAATGGCTCTAAGTTGTGTTCTTTTTAAAGATGTTTTTGGCTAATCGGGGTTTTATTATTGTTTCATAAAAGTATAGTATGAATGTTTGTGTCCTCTTCAAATTCTTATGCTGAAATATAATCACCAATGTGGTGGTTTTAGGAGGTGGAGCATTTGGGAGGTGATTAAGTCATGATTATGGGGGTTTCATGAACTGGATTAGTGTCCTTATAAAAGAAGCCCCAGAAAGCTGTCTTGTCACTTTCACCATTTGAGGACTCAGTGAAAAGACACCATCTGAGCCAGAGAGCAGGCCTTCACAAAACACCAATTTTGTCATTGCTTTAATTGTGAACTTGTCAGTTAAAAAAACAAATTTCTAAAGCCGGGCACAGTGGAATAACAAAAACTCATATACTGGTGGTGGGAATGCAAGAATGGTACTGACACTTTGGATCACAGTTTGACAGTTTCTTACAAAGCTAAACACAGTCTTATCATGTGGTTCAGCAATCATGCTTTGAGATATTTACCCATCTGATTTTTAAAACTAAATCTGCAGAAAAACCTGCTCAAGAATGTTGATAGCAGTTTTATTTCTAATTGTCAAAATGAAAGCAACCAAGTTGTCTCTCAATAGGTGAATAGATAAATATAAAGCACAGGTTAATCCATACAATAAAATACTATTCAGCAATAAAAAAATGCACTATCAAACCATGCAAAGGCATAGATCAATTTTAAATGCGTACTGCTAAGTGAAAGAAACCAGTTTGAAAAGGCCACCTACCATATTGTTTCAATTTTTTGACTAGTGGTTGCTAGAAACTTTGTGGGAGGAGGTTTGAATAGGTGAAGCCCAAGGGATATTTTAGGGTGGTGAAACTAATCTATATGATATTGTAATGATATATACAGGACACTATGCATTTGTCAAAATCCACAGAACTTTATACTGCAAAGACTAAATCTTAAGGCATGCAATTTTTTATCAAAAGCATTTAGGAGATTGAGAGATCCCAGATGAAATACAAAATGTGACAAAACAATCTAACTATATTACAAATATGTGAAGTACATTCACCAAGGGAAGTGAGAAAAAAATGTGTTGACCTAAGTTGAGAAAAAAATGTGTTGACCTAAGTAACTTTGGAAATGAATAGAGACTGTAGGGAAGAAACAGCACATAAGATTGTATTGTAGCCAGGCGCGGTGGCTCATACCTGTAATCCCAGCACTTTGGGAGACAGAGATGAGAGGAT
>CAUYQG010012021.1:0-35791 GCA_963574415.1 Tarsius wallacei
GAGGCGGAAGGATCGCCGGAGCCCAGCAGGTCGAGGCTGCGGTGGCCGGGAGCGGCCACTGCACTCCAGTCTGGGCGACAGAGTGAGACTCCAACTCAAAAAAAAAAGAACATTGGGACTTAGAAATTCAGTTCCTGATCAATGATCACAGTTCATGGCAATGCACCACTATAATCCATAGTCAAATGATTCTTTGCTATTGAGTCACAAAGTTTGCTGTCAAAAAACAAAACAAAACTATGTTTTCTTTAATAATTCAATATTGTCCTAATTGTTCCTTTTCACAAAAATATATTTAAATTTAAAAGCTGTATAAGGAATTTCAGTTAAAAATATAAGGAATATAGACTTTATTTCTCATTCATACTTATTACCTATGAAATCATTAAATACTAATAAAAATCCCATATAAATCTAAAATCTCATAATATAACAATCCCTTATTATTTATTTAGCCAAAATATTTGGTTTTGTCCAAGTCTAATATGTTTTTGAAAACTCAAGTAGTTTAACAGATACATTTTAAAAACCAACTTACTTGAAGATGAAAAGGAAGATTAAAATCTTCCTTTACATGTTTATCGTCTACTTCATTTAGTTGTTGAGATCTTAGAATATAATTTTCTCCTGATATTCTTAATGAAGCAAAAATAATACTCAGCCTTTCAAATTGCATCTTTGTTTCTGAGAGTATCACAAATATATTGTCCAAAACTGGCATATAGTTTCTAGAGAAAGTACATTTTTAGGCAGGTCAGCTATATAGTTGACTGTAAGGTGATTTTTTTCAGGAAAAAAATAGGTTGGGTAAAGGTTCACAGTCTACACATCCCAAAGAGAAGCAACATTCAAAACAGAAGTTTGCAACTTCCCTAGATCTGAAAACAAATAAATGTAAATTATGATCTTTGCTCTGCATTTCAGATTAAAGACACATGACCCAAGAGTTGGCTTTAAATCCAAAGGGTCAGAATAGAAAGTATAACTTTTAAGCAATTCATCTCTAGGACTGGTTTCAGACTACTGTTACACTAGAGACACATGCAGAAAACCTGTGGTCTCTCCCATAAGGGCTTTGATGTGGATTCTTCTTTTTTTCCTTTTCATAAAAATGAAACTTGAAAGAAAAGAATAGCTCTACCTCTGAAAAATGATCCTGCCCTATTAAGAAGCAGACAAGGCAATAAGTTTAAAACAAAATTTAGGTGGGAGGGGTAGACACAGCTGTAGGAGTTAACCTAAAAGTTCAGCAAACCCTGCCAAGACATGTGACAGCGCTTAACTTGCCAAGAATAGGTACTCTCCGTAGAGACCTCTCCAAACATTATCAAAAGCATTCTCTTTGAAAGAGGCCAGCTTCTGATAATAATACAAGGGAATCAAACTCAGGCATCTCCCCATAATGGGATTCAGATTCCTCACAAACTTGGGAGTGTTGAAGGTTTAATTACCCAGTAAAACAAGAAAAATGCATTATACAATAGAGATAAATGAATGGGAACACCAGGGAAACATGTTTCTCCATAAGTCATTTGGTCACATGATTTCTTCCCCATTTCCTTTTCCTATTATTATAGCTATTTTATTACACATTCCCTAAAGACAGAGGACAAAAAGCAAAATATGCATAGCTTCCTCAAAGTACTTCCCAGAGTCAATATAATAGAGTACAAGTCTCAAATGGCTTGAAGCTTTATAAAGATTTCTTTTTAGTGTTTCACAGTGACAGAAAAAGCTGGCTACTATCAAGTGTGATAAAACCAAGTGGACACTAAAAGTGGCAAAAAAGCAAAAAACAAAAAGAGAAAACAGTGTAATGACAATGTTCATTCTACTTGTTCATGTTCTCTCTCTCTCTCCCTCTCTCTCTCTCTCTCTCTCTCTCTCTCTCTCTCTATTTCTCTCTCTCTCTCTCATCTTTATTGGAGCACTTTTCTTGTAATTTCATTGTTACTCTTTCAAAGCTGTATTAATCATTAAAAAATACCTGAACAGTTAGCTATAGAACTCAGCAATAATGGCTAAGAACTATATTACTCTTTTTCCATGTCTCATTTAAGGAGTTGATGGATTTTAAGTGAATATTGCTCTTCCTTTTTTACTATGACCCTACTACTAGCCTCTCCTCTACACCTTCTGATCCCCTTACTCTTTACTTTCCTGGGAAACCTGAAGGCTTAATCACACTTGTGGATGTTAAACCAAGCTTTGAAATAAGAATTCAACATTTTGTGATCCACATATAGTAATAATGAAGAACTGCAAATTTTCCTTCCACACTATTGTAGAGCATTGGAATATGTTACCAAAGAAAAGTATGACAACACAGATTTCAATAGTTACCCAAGATGCCATCAATAATACGTTTTGGATACAGATAACTAACATAAGAGAGAAGCAAAGTAGGAAAAAAAATCCTGTTGTATTTCCATATTTATAATTTTCCCCTAAACTATGAAAGAATAAACTAGAACAACAAATATTATTAGATATAAAATGGCATTAAAACTGCCAGAATTGATAACCATATAGACATATATTCACCCTCACCCCAAAACCGTTTATGATTTCTTTAGAGGGGCAATATGTACAATAAAAATTGAGGACCCAAATGTAAGAAAGGGAAGATCCTGACTGCTTCTGTCACAAAGAAGAAAAGAATTCTTTTGAAAACACATGAAGACTGATAAATATATAAAAACATTTTAGGATGATATCATTTGTAATTTTTTAAAACTCTGAGAATGTATTTTAAATAGAGATTGTCATTCATTTATAAAGTCGTGTTTCAATCTAAAGAACAAAACTCTTTCAGAACAGGTAAGCTTCCTCTGTTCTCCATGACTATAAATAATTCTTATAAGAATCCTCAAGTCAACATCAAAAAACAGATATCATACACAAGTGAACCTAACTTAAGATATGTCCATAATTATTTTGACCTTAAGAGTCAATAACTGTAAATTTCTCAACAACTTAGAAGCTCTGAAAACATTTCCTGTCGGATTTGTTTTCTCTTACCTCACCTCTTTAATGTCTTTCTAACATGGCCTTCATCAACATCTCAACAATGCAGAATAATTCAGCCAAAATGCCCCAACAAAAGATTGTTTTCCCCTGGTAGCTGCCAAATCATAGCCATTTGACTGTAATTTCACAAGTAATGACAGATCTAAGGACTATCATTACAGTACTTTAAGCAAGAAAGTCTAAACTGGGATTTTTGCTTGTGCATGTGTAAGACCAAGTTAATTCACAGTTAGTGCAGTCAGGAACCCTGAACAACCTGTCTAATGTGCCCATTCCATTTCTGGTTAACTACAAAAGTGCAGAGATTATACTTGTGCCGTGTCAGCAAGAGCGACAAGAGTTTGACCTTTCTCCATAACAGGAGGGAGACTGAGCTTCCACAGCCCTTTCCTGCGTGAGCTCTTTGCAGGGCATTGTAACATATCATTACCATGGCATCACTGCCAGGGGTTGCCATTTTACAGAAAACATACAAATGGCCCAATAATGGGTTTCTTCATGCGTCAGTGGAAGCCAGTAAAAGAAGCTTTGTTTGTGTCCTTATTGTCTGATGTACTGGAACTAGAGTGCCTTTTTGACCTTTGCATTGTCATTCATATCTCTCCAACACAATACAGCCAGGCTAAGAGTGGAAGAAAAAATTGTAGAAATCAGAGGTAACAGTGTTGCCTCATTTGACTAGTCTGAGACCAAGTGTGTTGTGTCCGATTTACATTAATCTAAACAGGAATAAGGACTCAGGGCTTACTCATTTCTTCTGCACACAGAGCTAGCCCAACGGGGAGGGTCAAGCATTCTAGTATCAGCGAAGCCACCGATTTATTGTGCCTCCTTTGACAAAGTCTATCAGCTTGAACTTCAGTACAAGTTTGGCTAATGATAACACCTCAGCCTCAGAGTTGCTTACAAAAAGAACTAGTAGTTAAGGAGATGGTATCGTTAGTTCATGAATGTACTTACACATAAATAATTTGAAAGTAGAGTATTTCAATCTATAAGAGAGTTTTGTCCTTTGTCATTTTAAGGGATGCATATCAGAAAAGAGAAGGCCCATTTGTAGAATATGGTGAGGTTTTTTTTCTTTGACTCTCTGGTACCCATTGCCTCTTTCTGGTAATAGTCTGAATTTGTTTTTTGCTCTCCTAGTCTTCTACTCTGTCTAAATGCTTCAATGAGGTACTACACTATCTTAGCAGTGGAGTTTGTACCGAAGACCTGGACCAATGTGTGGATAGTGTTGCCCTGATTATAAAACAAGAGGAAACAAGCAAAGTACACATGCTCACATGAGCATTTACAAATCTAGGGTTTAAACCCAGTTCACTGATCTTGGCAAGCTTTTCACCTGTTTGACTATTCTTATCAGAAAGAAGGAAAAGGATGTATAATTTTAAGTTTCTAAACATATTTGCTAAAAGCTACAGTTTAATAGCAGAAACCATCTAATAATTTTTTAACATTGTTTATTTATTGCTAACAATATTATTGCTAACAATCTAGGTTGGGGTGTCTTTACAAAATTCAATTGCTAAATGTTAGCTCTACGCAAAATATGAGGTTTTATTATTCTGGAAGAATCCCAAATAGAATCCTAAGGTGTTGCTTTAAAACTAACTATGGATGCAATGAATAATAGTTTAATTATTATAATTAATATATTATTAGTAATATATAAAATAATATTCAGTGATGTCCCTCTTATTCTTCCTTAAAATGCCCTCAGTCAGATCCCCTGCTGAAAATGCTCTTTTTATGACTGAACATCACATCCTTAATTCTAGGGAGACAATCAAGACAACCATACAGTCATGAGCAGAATGATAAAAAAAAATCCTTAGTTCATGTTCCAATAAATTAGAAGAGTACATCATTTCATTCAAATGGGGCTAAAGTTTGCTTTTGTTCTACTTTTTAAAGCTTTTTCTGTGAAATATAACATACATGCAAAAAACAAGTTGTACAAAGCAGAGATGTATGGCTCGATGATTTTTCATAAACCAAACACCTGTGTACTACATTAAGAATTAACATACTGCCTGTGCTCCACATGTGCATCCTCATTTCCTTTCCCAATCACTACCACTTCCTTTTGCTCAAAGACAATCATTGTCTTGATTTTTATGTTCATTGCTTTTCTTGTATTTATATGCCTAAGCATGCATCCTTAAACCTGATAGTTTACTTTTGCCTGTTTTTTTGTTTAAACTTTATATACATGGATTATATAGTATATCTTCTTTTGTGCCAGGATTTTTTTTTTCACTCAACATTTCCATCTATGTAGTTGCATATAGCTCTAGTTTGTTTATCCTCATTGACCTATAGCCATTATTATTGAGTGACATTTTAATTGTTTCTAGTTTTTTCCATTGCTAATGAAGTTGCTATGAACAGTCTTATACATGTGTTTTGGAACACAAAGACACGTTCTTTAGGGGGTTATATACCATGCAGTGGAAGTGTTGGATCTTTAGTAGATAAAGTGGCAAACAAGGGTCTCGGGTCCATGTTCCTTTAACAACAAAACTAAAGCAATGCACTAAATTTCTAGACTCTACCACATTAAAATGATATAACTAAAGATTAGTAGATTATATTTTAGTAACGCTGTGTTTTGCTGTTGTTTTATCAAGATAACTTGTTTTAAATAATAAATAATGATAAACAATGTCAGGAACTTCCTTTAATATTACTGAGGGCAAAATATCTAAGCATTGAGCAAAACCAGAAAGGTGGCTTTCTTGGTACTGATATCAATTATAACAGAGTAAATTCTGAGATTATCATCTCTCCTATTTTTTTAACGGGTAGATGTCGTCAGCCAATGAATGTTCAGCATTTTACATTTCAAGAGATCAAGATCAGTAAAGTTTTACAGTTCTATGTTTAAAGTGACTACATCCTGTAGTCTCAAGGTCTTGGCTAGCTGCACCAATAAGGACTGTTGTGATCCCCAGTTAGCAATTACATGAAGTTTGTTTGACTCATGAGATAACTAATCAGTAAAGACAACTACTACACTGGACCTTAATCTCAGAATTTGTCATCTGCAATTCTTTGCAAAAATTTACTACTTTGACTTAGGATGTTCTGTATGTTCTTAACAGAATTCATGCTATTTTCATTTAATATATTGCTTGGATGGTCACTTCATTTTTTAAAGAAGCTCAAGGTTAGGGTTGACAGATAAAACACAGGATACACAATTACATTTGAATTTCAGAGAAACAATGGACAATTTAGGGAGGTGTGGGTATGGAATATTTTCATTTGCTAAGTCTGGCGGCCCTACCCAAGCTTACGTTTTCTCATGCTGACCTGCCTTTAAAATCACTACATGCTTGTGTGTATCTCATTGTAACCAATAGAAAAAATGACTTAAGAAAGTCTGTTATTCTCACTATCACTGATCTAAGGGAAATAATAACAAAACTGTCTTTGAAAATTGCTCCTATAATAACTTTAATATTTGTGCTTAAAGAGCTTCAAAAATGATATCTAGAGCTTACTGACATAAAAGCCAGATGTCAGCTAGGGTCCTCCATGTCTCTAGGAAATAGATAAATTTTACTCAACCATCCCTATCTCTTGTCTCTTTCAATGAAATGGGAAATACAAGCCAGGATTTCAGCACATTCCTGAGGACCTGACTTTGATGACTCCTCTTCCCCTAGGCGCCTGCTCTATGTTTACCAACCCAAATGCTGTCCCACAGAGACACCAAAACAATATTTAACCTCTCTTCAACTCCTACTAAAAATATCCACGTGCACAAGCTTTCATAAGCAGAGTAAATAAAACTTTATATAAGATGGGTTTCTACAGCAATGTAAACAGCTTAAACAGTTGTATTTTGCTTTGTTTTGTTTTAAGTAATGATATTCATGAACCAGTGAAAAGTCCAAACTCTATAGAATTGTACTGGCCATTTGACTAGTCCGGGACTCCCACCATTTTACCCAATTCAGGAAGAAAATGTATCTTTTTCTTTTTGCCTCATGCAAAGCAGCTATTCTTCCTCCCCTAAAACACTGGCTTAAGATGACTCCTAAACCCTCAGAGAGCTTACCTTTTACCATAAGCATGTATTAAAGTAATTTTCCAAGCAAAGTTAATTTTTTTCTAAAATAAATTTTGATCCTATCAAAATATCAACCTTTTTTCTTCTTGTTATATAAAATTAACATACATTCTTGTACTCTGATGGTGGAAGAATAACTTGCTATAATCTCTGGATAATTATTTGAAAGTAACTATAAAGTAAATGAGAAAGTATACTTCCAGTGACTTAGAATTTTCACTTTAGAAATTAATCTTAAGTGATAATCATGGTTTGTTATATAGGTTTACTTTAGGGATATTCTTTGCAATGTTATTTGTAATTGAGAAAAAATTATATAAACAACTTAAATATTCAATAATAGGGAGTGGCTAAATTAGTTCTTTTCATCTGTAAAACAAAACACTATGAAGCTATTTAAAATGTTGTATAGAGTGATATTAATAATATGAGAAGATATTGTTGATATACTATTCACTTATTGTATTCTCTTATTTGTGAACACATTATAAAGTGTACATTTATTTTCTCAATAATAAGATTTTATTTAAAAATCCTTCATTTCCATCTGTCCAGAATTTCATTCCTTCAGCAAAATGTTTTGAGCACCTGCAATGCACCCAGCAAAGTTTTATACATCAAAAAGGTGTATATTTTGACAGGTAAATGCTATGCTGGGAATTAAAGCAGAAAGGGGCACATACTAGGAAAGGTTCTTGCTAGTTTTCACAGGGAGGTCAGGAAAAGCCTCTCTCATCGGATGGCATGTGAATAGAGACTAGATGCAGGTATCAGTGTGGAGAACGTGGTAGGTGCTAAGGCAGGATCATGTTGTAGACTCAAGGAATAGCAAAGAGTCTGGCTGAAGTGGAGTTAGAAATGGGGAGAGGAGTCTATGCATTTGCACAAAAAACTCACTGCTTACAAATTCTGAGTAACTTTAAAGGCTCCTTTTTTTTTTAATTCCTCATGGCGGGCAATGTCTAGTCCCACTCCTTTTCATGATGCCTCTCTTAAAATTGACAGTTGTTTTCTCTTTCTACCCCATATGGCTATCATTTATGATACCCACATTGTCTTCCTTCAGTACCAAAAATCTTGCCCTCATAGCAATAATATTTACTTTATATATTTGGCTTTGAGTTGCCTTAGGGTAAATTATCCAAATAAGATTCGTAGAGTTGAATAGGTTAAAATATATAAAACAAAAACAGCTGCTAGTAAGCATAATGATTTTTAAAGTACCAGCATAAAATCACATAAGCTAAAAAATAATAATAATCTAGGAGCCAAAAGCAGGTTTCAGTCTTTTTTCTAAAGGTTATCTTGCAGAGTTCATTAGGATTGAGAAAAAAATGGGATATCATTTTCAGTAGGGATGCCAAGTTCTTGACAGGAAGATCCTGCTTTCTGCTCTCTGTAGACCCTCACAAAATGAAGGTAAAAGGAGAGGTACATTGGTTTATAAACATTTATTTACATATATTATATTACATTTATAAACATTAATTTACAATTCCTTTCAGCTATATAATTTTGTCCACTGAAATTGAAAAATGACCCAATGGTCTGATAGCTATTTATGATGACTTTTTGAAGAAGTCCAGGAATCTATATATGTCCAACCAGCAGCTGACTATCACCAGGATAACATTCTTGTAATGAATCATACTGAATGGCATTTTATCAACACATGCAGTTGATGTAAGTTTCATTATGAATGAATTGTATTTTGAGGGTGTGCTCACCTGTACTACACAATCAGAAAGCAAGATATTGACAAAACTGTCATTTGGGTCTACCAGTTCAGTCTTCCTGGACAAATGGGTTAAAGCTGGAATTTTGTAAAAACAACAATAACAAAATATTTTTAAAGACTGAGTCTACACTATGGAATCAACCATACACAAATTAATAAATATTAATCTAAAGAAACAAAAGCCAAAAATGGTTGTGAACGCTAAGCACAGATAGGTAACTAAGTGGAGCATTTGAGTGAACTCTTGTGTTGAGGTTTTGGTGTGAGCCTTCACCTGTATGGCAGAGAAACATATGTCTGTCCCATGTGTGGAATCTCTTCTTTCTTTTTTCTAATTCTGTCTTATGTGCTTTTATATTTTGTGCAGCATTAGAACTACTAAAGTTTTCATAATTTATTTTAGATATTTCAAAAATGCCCTCTGAAAACTCCTATTAATACTTTCTGCACTTGTAGTGATAGTTTTCCCAACATCCTGAGAAAGAAGACATCTTTTGAATTAAAACGCTGTACAGAATACGCTTCTCCATTTCCCAAGACACATGTGTTCTATAATTCTTATTGGCTACCTGGCTGTGCGTTTCGAATTAAAAGCAAGTCCCTTCGGTCAGATTGAAACTTTAATAGAGTTTTGCTTTTAGCTGTTTTATTTCTACTAAGTGAGAGCTACAAAAGCATGAATGAAATGTCTAGAGACATATCTACACAAAGATTAATGAAGCAAAGATCTGGCAATGATTCAGAGTTGGGCTACGTGCAATGATATCTTGCTGACTCTTCACAAGCCAAGGAGGACTGCTGTATTAGTTCACAACCTAGCCAAGCTTCATACATTACCTTCATTACCCTTCACTCATCGATTTAACTAAAATATGAGTGCTGGTTGCAGAGCGGACCCCGCTTTCAACTTTAAAGAAATGGTTTCTGGCTTTGTGAAACTGTAATTTAGCTTGTGTGTTAATTGCATTTACTTGCATTGCTTAGAACAAGTGTAGAAAAAAACCCAGACTTTGAAATCTAGCAGCAAAATGAGTAGGTAATGAATGCCCTGAGATTTTCTTAGAGATGCTCTAGTGTTATTTATAAAATGATTTGTATGAGGTTCATTTCAGGTTCTGGGTGATTGTCCAAATGGCCAAGATATTTTTATCTATTATTTACCTGAAGTATACCAATTTTTTTAATGTATTTGCCTGGCGAAATGAAGTATTTTTAAAAATATCTCCAGGCAAGTCTTGTAAAATATTTTTCAGTTTAAATAGTTCATGATGTCAGCATGTCTGAGGTTTAAATTTGCACACTTAAAGAGTCTGTCTAATGAGACTGGATAGGGCATGTATCCAAGCAGAATTTTGCCATCTTTAATCTTAAGCTTTATAGTAAGAGTTCATGATATCTATTTAATCTGAAAGAATGTGAATTGGCAATACTTTATTCCATATGTTATTTATTTATGAGACCTGCTTATCCAGAACTCACAGCCCAATTATTACTCTAGCCAGAGACCTTTTTCTAGATTCATGTTTTCTCCTCATGTACAGCTGTAAACCACAAGTGAAGTTTCTAATGTTAGACAAGGTGTATCCATTAGTTCCGCTAAAAAGCTCTAACCACCGGAGCTCATTGATTTTTAGTTTCATATATCTTTAATGAGGAGATTAAATACTTGTTTAGGAAGCAGAACCTAGCTTAAGTGATGTTTGTTCCTATAGCATGTACAGTTGAAGACCTCTATAATCTCTCCCATAGGTCATGGCATGGAACAAGCCTTTTTACCCTAAAATATAAACTTGCACTTACTTCTACAATTGGGTAAATGAGCATATTATAATTATTTTTAAAAGTATTCAAAATTAATAACCACAGAATTGAAAAATTCTTTCCAGTTGTCTTGTATCTGGACTCATCTTCTAAGGCCTATAGTAATTCTTCATAAATGCCTAGCAAAACCCAAGTCCAGCTTTCAAGTGAAGATAAAATATATTTTGATCACAAATTGGTGTTGACTACGGGGTAAGAGAAGTTCTTACCTCAAGGACAAAAACAGATCCCACCTAAGTTCCTCTGGTTCATTAAGAAAAACGAATAACTTGTCAGTGCCTAGAATATTCCCATCTTAAGGAATGAGATAGTTATAAAATAACTGTAGTGAGAGATTATGCCAATTCACTATTGGCAACCTAAACAAAAGTGAAATCAGAATAAAGAGCATCAAGCAACATTGCCTGGCTGATTATGCATGATGCCACTAAGCATGGATGCTGCACTCCCTTAAAATAGGATCAAGCAGAGTTATATTAGCATTTCTGCACGCAGAGTCTTTTGTGTGTGGTAAGCAAACCATACTCTAAGAGACCTGCTGCAGGTCCCTTGGTAATCTAACCAGACAGTGGGGAGAGAAGATCAATTGATTGTTCACCCTACTTCACAGAAAGAAAATTTTCTCCTTCAGGGAAAAACAGAAAGAAGGTGGTGATGGGGGTTGGACTGTGATGTGGGAGTGGGAGAGGCACATGTGGGAAAAACAGAAGAAGCATGAGCATCCAGTGGAGATTAAAATAGTTAAAATGTACCTAGTCTCCATTACAAAAAATCAGCTATCATATTTCTAGCAATTTGGTGGCTGTTTTTCCACAATAACTCATAATTTCTGAATGCAAAATATTTTGTATTTTAAGAATCTACATAGTTCTAAAAGGGGTCATTTAAAACAGATTTATTCAGATGCTATAGCAACAAGATAAGAATGTTTTGGAGGATGCAACAAAATGGAATTATCAGCCTGAGGGAAGTATTTGTAACAAACACAAAGAAAGGTAGTAATATCCCCAACATGATAAGCTTTTTAAAAAAATCACTAAAAAAATCACAAAAATTCTCAAACGAAAGGCAAGAATCATGAAAAAAACTAGGAACTAATAAATGTATTTTAAAAATTAAACTTCTGTAATAATTTTACAGAGCATTTCTGAAAAACATTTGAGTGTACACATATATTCAAAACATTCTGAACTTTTGGCCTAGTACTTCCTGTTATAGAAATGTATCTTGATAAACTAATTAGAACTGTTTGTAACATATAGAAACAATATATTATGAGGGTGAGAAAATTCTAAATATCTAACAAAAAATAGAGTATACTGAAATAAATTGTGGTGTATTCATTCAGTATAAATTATTCTTCAGCCATGAAGCTTAAATTTAGTAACAATTTTAATGACATGGAAGATGTTCATGATATAACCTACATGAAGAATGCATTTATTCATAGTATAATCATAACTATGGAAAAATATGCATCAAAAAAAGAAAAGTAAATATCTCAATATTTTAACAGTGGCTGTATCAACATTGTAAAATTGTATTCATAAATTTTATTTAATTCTTTATAACTTTTTTCTAAGTTTTCTAAAATGAGCATGTGTTACTTTTAATTTATTTTTTAAAAAAAGTAAAGGACAACAAAAATGTCTAAGAAGTACTGTAATCCTCTAAGATAAATATATTTGGCAAGTACTAAATACCCCAATATTTTTGTAAATGTGAAACTGTAAGCTAGCTAAAAGATGCCATTTGAGCTACCTAGGAGAGTATGAATGTTGAAAATAGTAATATATTCTTATATCAAAAAAATTTTGTTCATTTTCATGAAAATTTCTACTGGCTCCAGAGATCATTTTCAGTGGTCAGAGTAGTTCGAGATAATTTTTTTCCTTCTATATTAGAGATAGAGAAACTTAATCTATTTTCTGGTACAGTGAAACAGTGTGCCATGATTTGGCATAAAAGAACTTATTGGCATTGAGGGCCTACTACAAGCCATTACTTGTTTTCAAATACAATTATGGGGTGATGTTTGAAGGAAATATATACATGCTCTGCACTCCTAAAGGTTAAAGACCACAACAGTGATCTGATATAAAATTCCTGAACAGCCAGTACAACAACAAGGGTTCAGAATTCTCCATTCTAAAATGATGGGAATGATCCAGAGATTGGGCTGCTCAATATTTATGTTTAATCTTTGCATAAGTTCTAAAATGGCCTTAATTTTGTTCTCATTTTCTGCTTTCTCCTTAGCTAACAACGTTTTAGAAGACAACTCAGAAAATTATCTTTTGCATGCCCTAAAGGCATAACAATAATGCCCCTTTCTACTGAGCCCTGACCCCTAATATTTTTCTAGGCAAGACCTTGAGAGAGGTAGAAAATTGAGAGGGTGTAGAGGAAAATCTTCAAAAGCAGCATGTCTCTAAATTGATACCATGTAAACCTCTCATAGTATTGGGAAACCACTGCTGGGGGTAAATGAAATGAATTCACTGGGGCATCTAATCCTATTCCTGGAACATTTAAACTGTTTAAATGCACTGGCAAGCAAACAAACTTCAAAGCGATCATTACACCCCAGACACTGTTGCTTGTGTGGCTGAAATCTTTATGAGATTAGCCCCCCACAGAGAGAGAAGTTAAACACGACCAGAACCACTTTGAAACTGTCGGGAGGATACCCATTTACCGGCTGAGGATCAGGGCAAATGTGCCTAATTCCCAACGTGGCTCTGCCCCAGACCCAGGAGTAACCTATTGAGCTTAAAACTCTACTCCAGTCTCTGCAGGCTTCATTTCTCGCCTTTGCAACCACAGAAGCACTGACAATCCTGCACCAGCACAAAATTCAAAGTTCTTAAACATGTCTTTGGCTAAGCACCCACTTTCCTGTCACCATTGTCTTTAGCAAAGAATTAAATGCCGAGTAGCACATATTGAACCAGTATTGTAAAAGTTCACGACTAAGAAGTTTTTGTTGATGTTATTTTCTTGTTTTGTTTCAAATATATGGAAAACGATGAGCAAAAATATATCATTAGGCTTTTATTTTTCTGTAAACTTTTAAGCTGATTTCTAATGCCAAATATCTACCTAGTTTTTCTTCCTTCTCCATCCTCGATCTTAAATTCATGATGCAAATATAATATTTAATCTGTTAACCAATTTCTGAAAAAAAATTCGGGTTATTCCTAAACTAACAAAGTGATTTTATTTTACTTATGCAGATGGGGCTAAAAAATTAACAACATTGATTTACACAGTTAACATGGACTTGCCTATTGTAATATTGATTCTGATTGCTGGAAAGACATAAATCCAATGGAATCATTTCATCATAGACTCCAGTTTAGGGGTGAGGTAAGGCAGACACATCTGAGGATTTAAGGAATATGTAACAGGTACACGAAGGAAGAACAAGCAAAAGGCAGTGGATAATCCAATGTATTTTCTCCCCCTGATCTTTTTATTCCCATAGTTCTTAATTTCTTAAATTCTGCATCTCTTAGATAAGTTTGTGCTATCAACTTTAAAATTTAAATTTTGGGGATTAAAGCAATTTGGGTTTTTTTTTTGTTTTTTTTTTTTTGAGTTGGAGTCTCACTCTGTTGCCCAGACTGGAGTGCAGTGGCCGCTCCCGGCCACCGCAGACTTGACCTGCTGGGCTCCGGGGATCCTTCCGCCTCAGTCTTCCAAATAGCCGGAATTACAGGCACGCGCTACCACGTCCAGCTAATTTTTTGATTTATTGTAGAGATAAGGGCTCACCAAGTTGCCCAGTTACAAACCCGCGAGTTCAGGCAATCCACTCACCTCAGCCTCCCAAAGCGCGGGATTACAGGCTGAGCCACCGAGCCCGGCTTAAAGCTACTTCTAATTGATTCGTTTTGTTAACTCACCCTGAAAAATGTGTAAGAACAAAAGTCAGTTTTTATTTACTCTTGACATCATGCTGCTGAACTAATTTGGTTTCTTCTGAACATCATGGCCAAGAAGAGGCTTCTTCTTCCTAACTGTTCAGAGACTGTTCTTGAAGGAAATCTTGGCAACGCTGAGGTCAATTCTGGGGAATACAGAGTGGCCTTTTATTCAGGTGGGTGTTCTTGCTGGGCTCTTCAATATTCATGGAAGTGTGCCAATCCTCCTCCTAGCAGGACTAAATGTTGAAATGTGGCTAAACCAGACTAGCTAGGTAGCTAGTCCAGGTATCTAAAAATCCCAAGTTTAAATGGAGAAGAAAACATAAAAATAAAGCAAAAAGAGAGAATGGAAATAACCTAAAGAGGATATAAAGCCCATCCAGTTTTTCATATACTTTAAAATCTGTCTTTCATTATGCCACTCCAGCGGGAATCATCACCCTTCAAGCACATTCTATTAGTTCCCCAAAGATTTATTACTTTGTTGCTTTGGGGTATAATTCTACCAGGCTATGCAGTAGAAAATTATAAGTAAACTCATTGTGAAAGTACTGTAAGAATATTATTTTCTCCCATGTTTCAGCATTCTCTCTCTTTGAGAATCCACAAGAGAAATTTATCTCTGGCATAGAAGGGGAAAAAATTAGAATATTCATGAACAATGACAGTTGTTTTTTTACCTCATTAAACCTGTGAATCATACAGCTGATCAGGTCTCCTCTAAATTGGCTGCTCAAAACTTTTGAGCCACATCTATGGCCCAATTCATTCAAGAATAAAACTCTCCCAACATTTGATGCTCACAGATCACTCTCAAGTCCAGCTTCTGATTATCACTCTAACTTTTTCGTCCCTGACCCCCTCTTTTCATCTATTTTAAATGCTGATTCTATCTTGTTTGATTGTGTGTGTTTTATTAAGTAATCTTGTATCTTTTTGTTAGGCATAATATTTAAACAAAAATAAAAACAATGATTCAATATCACTATTCTCAGAGATGCCCCTTTCCCTCTTGTGCTGGGAAGACTCTAGCCTTTGTTTCTTATCTAACAATGCTATTAATATTTGCCAATCCAGCAGAAAGTTTTACACAAATGAACTGGTGTAATAGGATGTTAACCTATAATAAGAGTTTGTCACACCACAGTCACACTACAGGAGATCTGCCATTGATTTTTCAGTAAATATGGCAAATGGTGAAAAATATAGTGTGTGTTCCTCAGCACTAAATTTTTCAGTGACCATTTTTCTTTTCTGCTGTTTTCTATTCTGCTGTCTTCAGGGTGATATTTAATAAAATGTTCTCTTTCCTCAATATTTGAACTTGTACTGACATGGCTAATGGGGTCTATACTGAAGTTGTCATCTGTTTCATCATTAATGCATTTGTAAAGCTTTCCTTCATTCTTTGGTAAAACATCAAAAGGAAATTAAATGGGAAAAGTATTATTGTGTCATAGAATTACAGAGCAAGAATGGACCATATCTCTCTAGTCATTTAGGGTTCTCAAATCCTTATAGGCCAAAGGACAGTTTCTGAACATCATAAAAATCAAAACTCAGAATGTGGTAAAAAAAAAAAAATATGGCAATTGCTAGAAAATAAGTATTTCCACGTAGCCTAAATTGTTCCTTCTGGAAATCGGGTATCTTTACTTATTATTCTCTTTTACCATAGAAAAAATTATCAGTATCTCTAATGTGAACCCTTTGGAAAGGCAAGTGTGATTCAAAGTGTCATTGGAATAGGACTGTTCACTCTCACACAAGATGACGTTTACCTTGCAAACTTTTCTAATCCAGGGGGCTTGTCCTCTGGCTTGTACAAGCTTAGAAATCTGATTCTGTCAGCAAGGGGAGAATGGATATGCCTAACATAGGAAGATTCAAATCGACAAAGTTCACTGAGAGTACCACACAGAGCCAACTTCTTTTCTTGGTAGTATGACTCGTTCTTTAGTAAACTTATCATCTCGCTACTTCTAGGTACACAGAGCATCAGAAGATTAGAATATAGGGAATCTATTATTCATGTTGTTATACCACAGACTTTGAATACCACATATGTAAAGACATAAAATACCAACTCAAATAAGTCTGTTCCATGACGTCAGGAAATGTGTAGCTCACTAGGAACACACAGACATACAAATACCAATTGAATTATGCTATAGACTATCATTGAAAGTCTGCTCCATGAATGTTCAAAGATGTTAAATCAAGTCAGGCTCTTTAATAGGAATATCCTTGACTGTAGAAGAGAAATTTAAGAACTGCTGCCCAGGAACCCCTCTTCTACAGAAGTTTGGTTCTATGTAGTAGTTACGATCTGAATAGTTTATAGTTTATTGTCTTTTTCTTGCTGTCAGTTTTTCCTTCTTGATCATGCAAAGCAAATAGTTTAAAAGTCACACTCATCTTCTCCTGCTTAAGTTATATAATTTAAAAATAAAAATCTCTAATTGTTCTCTATTGCCTTGAGAATAAAATCTAAAATCAATGTTGGAATACCATAAAAGACCTATTTTTCCTTCCTTAAGGTCTTCATCTCCTCTCTGCCTACCTTATGCTCTAGTTATTTTATTTATTCAATCAGTCAGTCTGCAAATATTTGTTAAGCACTTGCTATGTGCCAGATACTCTACTTATGGTGAGAAGCAGGGAAGAAACCCATAGATCATGCTTGTTCCTCAGCCTGGAAGGTGATTCCTGTTCCATATTTTTGCTTAAAAACTACTAAGTATTCAGGGTGTAGGTTAAATTTTATCTCCTTAATTATATTAACCGGAATCTACCCAGTTGAAAGAAATCATTGTCTGTTACATATTCTGATCCCTGATCCCATGTACTTTCTTACTGTACAGCAAATACTTACTTAACATCTTCAATAAGTTCTTAGAAACTGAGTTTTTTTAGTGAATAACATATAACAAAACCAATTTTACTGTGGACTAATCGATATAAACAAGAGTTAAGTTTCTTTGGCATATTTCTGGTAAAAAAATAAAATAAAATAAAATAACCAAACTTCTAAATGAAGACCCCATACACTTCTTTTTAAAATTGTTACATGATATTTGTACATATGTATGAGGTACATGAGATATTTTGATATATATATACAACATGGAATGATCAAATCAGGGTAACTAGAATATTCATCACCTCAAACATTTATCATGTCTTTGTGTTGGAAACACTTCTCTTTTAGCTATATGAAATATACATTAAATTATTGTTATCTGTAGTCACCCCACTGTGCTACTGAACACTAGAATGTATACATTCTATCTAACTGTATGTTTGTACCCATTAATCAAATTCTCCTCATCCTCCTTCATCCTCTGCTCTCCCCCGCCTTTGGTAACCATCATTCTACTCTCTACCTCCATGAGATCAACTTTTTTAGTTCCCACATATAAATGAGATTGCCTTTCTGTGCCTGGTTTATTTCCCTTAACATATGACCTCCAGTTCCATCCACCAAAACATTTCAGTATTAAACACTGAAATGAGTGTGAGATATACATGCATGTAAGAAAGATGAGTAAAAACTGGTAAGTGAATTATTTACTCATTTACTTCAGTTCAGGGTCACTGGTGGCTGGAACCCATCCCATCATCTCAGGGCCCAAGGTGGGCACCCACCACGGACAAGATGCCCTCCAGCTGCAAGATGCTGCACCTGGACAGGGTGCACTCACACACACACCTACACACACACTCACTCAGACATGCCAATTCTCTTAACGTGCACATTTTAAGGATGTGGAAGGAAACTGGTAGACCAGGAGAAAACCCACGTAGGCATGCAGAGAATGTGCAAACTCCACATAGATAGTGGCCGCAGTAGAGAATCAATTTTTTTCACCAATGTTACAATAAAATTATATTGAAATAAACTTCATTATTTGAGGATCTGTTGTACTTAATTATCTCCTGGTTATTTTGGCCTTCATTTTTCAACTGGTAGGTAAGTCTCCTGAGAAAAAGACTTGTATACAATTCATCTTGGTATCCCTATGGCATTCAAACATAGTAGTTGCACAATACATTATTTATGGAGAAGGTAGTTAGAGCCAATTTCAGTCAGCATTTCTGGAGGTGCAAACCTAAAGGTAAATTTGCTTTAAAATACCTCATCACTAAACTTTTGGCCCTCTATGGCTACAACAGTATGTTTGCATTTGTCTAAATTAATAAATAAAGATTAACCTTGCTACTATTCAAATATGCCATGCTGATTTAATTTATATTTATATATTAAAATAAATGGGAAATGTTTTCTTATTACTTGTTTTACCGCTTCTATTACAGAAAATAAAGTTTTTCTCCTTTTAATACCTGATATACAAAAATGTTAGCAGATCATTTCCTCTAAAAAGCTACACTGATTTTCATTGTCCTTCTCAGGATTTTTCATGGCTAAGCCTGCATCACATAGGAAATGTACCTTTGAACAGATTTGCTGCTCTGTTAGCTATTGGCTTAAAAGGGTCCCAAGATATTCATTTCTAGGTAGCTTTATAACGTAAAGAAATTAAAATAGAGTGTCTTGGTTTCAAGTTGACCCACGAGAGAAAGAAAACATGAACCCCAAGGGATTGTCATTTAGGCATTTATGACCAGATCAGTGTAAATTTTACTTGAGCACCTGCTGTTCTCTTTATGTCAGCATCTTGGATATGGCAAGGCTGTCCTGCTCAATGGACACCTCAGAAATGAGTGCCTTAAATCCACCAGAAAACTTGTGTGAATGAAAGAGTCAGGACAGCATCTCCTCTTCACCGCTGTATCCAATTCCTTTAACTTCCTAAAACTAAAACCTGTTCTTTCAGACTAACTCAGTTCTCTGTGATCTCATGTAACCTAGCTGCCCACTTCCTTTCTAAATTTTATATGTAACCCCTCCAGTTACAAAAAACTGCCTCTCCCTCTGTGTTAGATAATCTACAAGCTTGCTCTTGTAAATATCAATTTCTAAGGCTTTCTTGCTCCAGTCCACAAGAACTAATTAGTTCTATCCATGTTCCAAGTGCTCTCACTCATATTAGTTTGGCAAATATAGTATTCATGAGAACATTTTTGGGTTTTTATGCCATTCAAGCTTGGATATAAGCTAAGCAGTAAATACTTTAAAAATATGGAACATCTATTTATTATGAATTACCATTATATCTTCTTTATATTTTCAGTGATCAACTTCAGGCAGATTTTCTAATGTCTGTTTGATTGTTTTAATCCCAAAAAAGAATTCAAATTGTCTAGTGTGCTTAGAAAAGTGAATTGTTTTAATTGCTTTCCTCCAAAAATCTTGCCATTGAAGTTCATGGACGTTGGCATTACCTACCTAGAAAAGATAGAGATTGAAACAGGTAGGTTTCAAATGAAAAAGAAGTTCCTCTCTTTTATTCTTTTTAAAAATTATAATAGGTATTTTTGGGAGCATGGCTTTAAATATCACCTTAACCCTTCTTGCTGAAGTAGGTAATACTGTAAGAAAAAAGGATTGACCTGTCATGCGGGAAAAAGTTTAAAGCCAATATGAACAGAGCAGGGTTTTTTGGAAAGAGTACCTCTAGTTCTAATAAGATTTTATTCCAAGAATTTGAGTACTTAAAAGACTAAGACTAGATACTTACATCCACAAAGAGGAGCTGCCAATTATCTGGTGAGTAGCGCAGTTAGTTATCTGCTGAATTTAACCAATTTTTAAAAATTCTAGCTTTAAACTCTTACTTTCTCCTCAATAGAGGATTACTTTTGTCTGAGATATCTGGCTAATTAATTCAGCTCCACACTTCATTTTGCCTGTGTGGACAGAAGTTGAATGTTACATCTGATCCAATTCCCAGAGGCAGGGGAGGGCATCATCTACATCCGAGTTTCTCAGAATGACACTCTAGTTCAGCGGATGAATATAGAACTAGACTAACTTGCACATTCAAGCCATTTTTGATTATTTAGGAAAATAGAAGTAAAGCCTGGCATGGATTACCTTAAACCGCAGATATTTGACAGAGAATCAAATTAGGCACCAACTCAACTGTTATGAAAATTTCCATTTAAAAGGAGAGTCGTGTTGAATACATTTGTGCATCAGCACTGACACTTCTGTAAATGATTTTAACATCTCAAAGCCCAGATGAAAGTCTTATAATTGCTGAGAAATAGAAATATCACCAGCAAACATAAGAGGATCTTTTTATTATTCTTAGTTGTAGAAAAATAGGTCTAAACATTTCAAAGTGTTGGCAGGATTGATGCAGAACTGTAAATCAACATGTGAAAGCAGCAACCACCAACTCTTCTCTTCTTGCCTCCTTTGCTCAACGCAGATATAAATTCAAAATACAGAACAATAAAATAGTTTTAAAAGCAGGAACAAAGTGGGGAGACAAAGGACAGGATCAAGGAATAAACCAGATAGTTTATGTATTAATATATGAAAATTATTCAAGAAATTTTTAGGAAGAATTGTAATATTCAGAAGGGAAAAAAAAACCCCAAATCTTTAAATACTTATATTTTTAATGCTAAGCTGGCCTATAATTTCACCCATGAAATTTTAAAAAATACAGAAAGCCCTTCAAAACCCATAACAATTCTATAATGATGAGATTAAAATGATCATAAAGCAGTGGAATTCCTTTTCAAGGCTAGCTACTTATACCAACAAAAACCACCAAAAGGATGCTGTTGTTATTTTGTTCTGCGATGGCCTTACAGCATCTGGGCTACAATGTATAGATAACAGTAAAGATCTTTTATGATGTGGATATTCAAACAGGGAGCTGGCTTACCTGAGACCAAACCACTGTGTGAAACAAGCTGTCAGCGATATTCAAATTTATGCCTCAGAAACTTAAAAATTGCCACAGATCTTTGGTGTGGAAACTGCTACAAAACTAGCTAGTAGAGAGAAAGGCACATACCACTCAACAATAAAGTTAATCTTACCTCAGACAAGCCAAGCTGCATTAAATAAATGCCTGCTAGACTGCACATTTAGCTGGAGGCTATGAACATCAAGTTATCTACCAGCATACAACTTAAACAGTAGATCCTAACACTCCACCTCATCCCCCATATTAGCCATAAGAAATATCAAAGAAATTATACACAATCTGTTGGTTAGCAAAACCTGACAAATTCTTTCCACTTTTAGTATAGGCCAACAAGCAAACTAGAAAAGGATTATATATTTTATAAAAGTCTATAACACAAAAGAAAGGAGAATAAAATTGTCTAATGAAACAGAGAAAATAAAACCTACAAAAGTGATTTTAAAATAAAACACATAAGAAAATTTAAGAATATATCTATTTTGGAATGCATCTACTTTGTGTTCCTAATAAAATATAAGAAAACATAAATATTCTCAAACAAGAATAAATGAAAGAGAGCCTTATTAAAAGACAAAGTATAAAGCAAACCAGCTATATTAGAAATGGAGATTGTGGTGTCATTTTAGGTTTTCTTCACTTCTATCACTTACATTAAAAATAAAAGTTGAAAATGATAATCTCCATTATCATGAAACCAAGAGACAGCCCCACAATCCCAGGACTCAAATTATAAAAAATAGCTGCCAAATGCACTGACTGTAGGATGAAATTGAAGAAGGACCCTAAGAGCATGCACAAAATTCTACAATTCCCTAATAAGATGCAGTTTTTTAAAAGTTCTACTTGTTAAGTACAAAAAAAGGCTCAACCAGCTGTCCCTTAGTTAGAACAGTTAGGTCTCATGTTGTAGGCAATATCCTAGGTGGTCATAACAGTGCCTTTTCACACCATAGAGCTTGAAGTAATAGTATACAAGACTAGCAAGTAATAGGGAGTGAAGTCTTGATCAAAGACCGTAGACAGAAATGAAAATTGTCATAAACTCTTTGGAGAGTATTGGCACCATCTATATAAATTTAAACTATTTTGACTCATGAATTCACTCTAAAAATCATTTTACAGTTTTCGCCTGTGAGAATGGAAAAACTTATGTACAAGGATGTTCATTGCAGAATTGTTTATAATAGCAAAAATACTAGAAACAATACAAATGTTCATTCCTAAAAAATGACTAAAAAAATTATTGTAAGTGATTATAAATTAGTAGCATATGGTAGTCAAAAAGAATGTGGCATATTTTAACAAAAAAATAAGGTTACCTTATGCTAATATAACATACTCAAGTACTGTATGCAATTTTACCACATGCAAATATTATTTTTATTTTAAAGATTTAAAAAAAAATAATAAAATTGGTTTGCATTAAAACAAAACATGTCCAGAGAAATAAAGAATACAATGTTAACATCCAAATTTGCATATGAGACAGGAAAGGGCAGAGGAGCAGGTCAAGAGATGAATTTGATAAAGAGCAGTAGCAGAGATGCACTCAATGGATACATGTTCCTCACAGTGGTAGGGAAGGGACAGATATAGACAGGATATGTTGATAGAAACCACAATTTATTATTTCATCAAATCTGAGATTCCATTGTTTCTAAAACCTACCACTATTTTCAGATGCACTATGAAAGAAAAAATGCTGCCAATTAAAGTGTGACATAATCCTTTCTAATCAATGATTGCAATGTGTATCCAAATTTTAGAGATGCTAAAATGAGAAAGAAGAAAAGGTATGTCTTACAGTTGAAGAACACTGTATATAAAAATTAGTTAATATCTAGAAATGTCCCAGCAGCATTATTGAATTTCAAATAAATACAAAATTATCTCTGCAACCAGGCAAGAAAAAAATTACAAGGCAATAAAAATTAGACCAGCCTTAGCTTTTCTTCCACTGTTGAGTGCCAGAAGACACTGGACTCATCTTGAGAGCTTTGAATAGAAAAGGATGAGATCCAAAAGTTCTGTGGTCTGCCAAGACTTTTTTATGTACAACAGCAATGAAAATATATTCTCAAATAGAAGGCTTAGAAAATATACTACTATGTTCCTGGAAAACTTACTCAAAAACATGTTTCTGATAATAATGCAGTGACTCAAAGGAGAAACACAAGACAGAGTATAAAGGACTGAAGTGATACTAAGTTTACAGGATTAGATTTATGAATACACTAAACATAAATTAAATGTAAAGTAAATTGTATTGAAATAGTTCCTATATAATATTAGAAATCGTAATTTAATAATAATAATTTCATAATAATTCAAACTTCTTATTTTAGAGTATATGTATCAGCACCATAAAACAGTGTTGAAGAAGTAGGAGAAAGGCCACATTCACTATCTTATGTAAGGAAAATTGTCTATATTTTTTTAAATCAATTTTTATACTAAAATTATAAAGTAGGAAAAAACATGACCCACAATATCCTCTCATAACATATATATATGTTGATCTTTAATAATAAAGGAATAAAATAATAAGCACATAAGTTTTCACTTTTCATATAATACAGACAGGTATAAAATACAAACTAAAGCTTATTCCCTACTCTAGGTCTTTTTTCTATTGGTAACAATTGTTGAACAGTTTCTTAAGTATGTTTTCTGAAGGGGACAATACATACACACTCTTACAATCTTTTTAAATTGTTTAAATTTAAAGGATCATAAAGAATTATCTATATTGGTGCATTTAGATTATATTATTCAAACGTTGTTCTTATTTACCCAGCATCCTTTGTTCCTTCTGGTAACATATTTGCTTTTCTCAATAGATCGATAATTCCATGCGGTTTTAGAAGGATGAGGGTCTGGTCTCACATTCCTTTATGCTATAGGACTGAATGTAAAACACATAAAAAACAACTCCTCTCCATTATATTTGATGTAAGACTGCTGAAAGAGAGAAGGACTCTCTCCTTAATTGAGATTGTGAACAATTGTGAATTAAAACCCTGGAGAGGCTGGTCATCTTTTACTGGTATATGTCAAGAGCTTTCCTATATTATTTAGAGCAGGTTAACTGCTGGAGCAGATAGATCCAAAAATAAATAACAACTTAAAAACAATAGAAGTTAATTTGCTGCTAACATAGGTGTTGAAGGTGGTTCTAGTTTGGAAAGGGGTGGTAGAGAGATTTCTGGTCCAACAGCAATTCAGGGACTCCGGTTGTCAGAGGTACTACCTTCTTCAGCATGTGGTTTTCAGGAATATCTGGACACGGAGGATGAAATGCACACAATATTGTGGGGGAAAGACCAAACGTGGTTCACGTTACTTTCACTCCTAATCTAACTAGAATGCATCCAGCAATACCTATCTAGGATTCTTGGGTGATGCAAAGGCCTTTTAAAAGATCTAGATGTGGTTTTTCAACTCAGATAACCCCCAATCCCAAGCCAATATTAAATGATAAAGCAAATATAACTATAATGTACGACTATAGCTGGAATGGCATATATATTTAGGTTGATGAATCTTGGCTTTAACTTCTTCAAATTTATTAAATGTCCTTCGTCGGTTGGGATATATTCTGTCACGCCCACCCAGAGAGGTTATCCTTGAGTTTTAAATCATCTCCCCAGTTTAATTTAGAGGCCTGAAGCAAAGAACACACTGACTCAAGAATTTTTAAATGAGAAACATTAAATACTCATGCACTTTGGCCTATATACTAGGGAATTGTGATAGGTACTTCCTGGGGTTATTAATATAGTTTTCCCTACATTTTTCTTTTCTCTCAGAGGTCTTTGTCTCACTTATTTTAGCTCATGGCTGCAATTCTGCTATGTCCATTTTTGAAGGAGGAGGATAAACTCTGTGAGATTATGGTCCATCTCTGTCTGGTCAAGAGAAATCAGTATAGGTAAGTCCTAAATTTGCCCTTGTTTTTCTAAGATCTTCTGTTGATAGATTATGGTTTCTTTGTATGAGCCACAAAATGAACTAAGAAATTGTAGAGATAGTTTCTTTCAAGCCTAGACAATAAATGAAAAAACTTTAAAAGGGTTTCATCATCAAAAGGTACAACAGAATTTAAGATGTATTAATTATGAGAACATACATTGCATAACTTTATCATAATAAATTTGGAAATATTCAAGACATGGAAACATTTTGGAAAACATAATGTCCAAATTGAACAAAGAAGAATTAAAAACATTGAAGAAATAATAAAACATTGAAGTTGTTATAAAATTAACGAAATAATTTTTTTTAATATAACTTCAGGGACACATTTGTATCAGCTCTATAATATTTCATTTCTACAGAAAAATTTAGAGGTGGTCAATGACATCTGTGCAACCTGTGGACTCAGTTACAGGAGAGGAGCCTGAACTTAAGTAGCCTTAATCTTTTATAATGGACAGTAAGATCCTCTTTCCTATGCTCCAAATGGAGACACTGTCTCTATTTTCCAAAGCTGTTTGCTACATAAATATCCTTGAAAAGATAATCCTGAAACAAAAATAGACAGTGTCTCTACTCATAAGATGTGAGGAAACCAAAAAATCCAAGCTGAATTGTCTCCCAACATTTATAACTCCTCTACACCAAACAAAATTAAACTTGAAAAATAATATTTCATTAACTATGGCACACAAAAACTGATAGATGTCCTTATTATGTGAAGAATTCTTAGAAATAGTATCAAAAGCATAAGACAATCTAAAGAAAAAAATATTGGCAAAGGACAATTCACAGAAGAAAAAGTAAAACTGGCTAAATAATATAGTTTAAGTGCAAAACTTTGTTTCTTCGGAACTGAGAATATAACAAAAATAGAATAGTTTCTCAAAATCAATTTGGCTAAGTTAAATTTGACAATAGTTCTAAATGTTTGTGACAGTGTGGGAAATGAGTATTCTCATATACTGCTGGTGGAAATGTAAGCTTGTGAAAACTCTTTTAAAAAATATTTAACACTGTATCAAGAGTTTTTAAAATATCCACACAATATGACTAGTAATTCCACTTGCATTAATAGACTCTAAGGAAAAAGTTACAGAAAAAGACAAACTTTACACTAAGTAAAGTTGAAGAATTCGTATAAGCGAAATACTACTACTACTAATAATAATAATAATTGAAATAGCTGTACTATCCAATAATAAGACGAGTTTAAAATTTTTCTCAAATTCCTTAATGAAATGTCATGTATCTAATTAAAAATATGCTTTCAAAGACTTTTCATAAAATGAGAAAACATATAATGCTATCTCTATTATATGATCTAAATTATTAAATCTTATTAAAGCCTAGAAGGAAATAAAACAAAATATCAAATATAGTTATCTTTTCATTTTATGTTACTAAATTGTTCTTTACCTTTTTTCTTTACAATATTTCTCAAATTTTCTGTATTTTGTAGCAGAAAATATTCCAAAAATAAAAATAAATGAATAACAGCTCTTTTTCAGTTCTCTCTGGCTTAAAAAAAAAAAAAAAGATATCATTATTTAATTGATGCACTCTGCATAATCTGGGGGGAAAAGTGAAACAAGATAATCAGTTGATCTGTGAATAGACTGTGTTATTTGTAGTGCCCCAAGGACTTTCCTGTGCTCAGTTTACACTTGTGTTATGGGGGAAAGGGCAGGGAAAGAAAACGCAGCATGAGAACAGTGTGAGGCATGTTCAAATCCATTGCTCACAGCAGGGAAAAACAATTGCTTCCTTTCCTGTTTCCAGTGACCGAGTGGTGAGGATCACAGTGTTGGAAAAAGAATCCAAAATTGGCTTCAACGTGGCCTCCCTCTCTTATTTTCACATAAGCAAATGCCTATGCCAAGGGACCCTCTGAGAAACCTCGAGGGCTTGCACGACCCTTGTTCCCTTGGTCTAGAAAGTCTTCAAGTAGACGTAAGCTTATGTTATAGACAGACAGTTTCTTATTAAGAGGCAAGGACCCCTGCAACTACCCTAAGCCCTAAGAATGATTGGATCATTAATTTCTAAGGATATTACCACACTCTGTAAAATAATTCTCTTTAAACCTCTGGAGATTAGGAGAACTATTTTGTGAATATATATCCCTATCCCATCTTTTCAAAAAAGAAAAAAATTTGCATAATACTCCTCCCCATCACTTGTTTATAGCTTCTATCAACATCAATCATAAAAGCTTTCAATGTAGGTGCTGAGAACAAAGATGAAAATAGGTGAATTTAAATGCTTGTTTATAAAGATGTTTGAAGGGATTAATTTTTATCTGGTTATTCAAATAGGATTAAAGGGATTAACTTGAATAATAAAGGCATATTATAAATACATATGTTGTCTCTAATTAATAGGTTCAGATATGAATATAAGATATGTCAAATTATTACAGAATAGCCTGTAATTACATTATTTTTAAATAATGGGAAGGAAACTCATGAGTCATTAGTAAAGAGATGACTTTGGAATAAGGCATACTCATTCAGCAAACATAATGCTTTGCAAGACACATTTCCTATTTATATGTACAGTTAATAACATTTATTATGCAGTCTTAGTCCTAGAAGCCTGTGTTTGTTGAAAGAAATGCTTTAAAACAGAAGCTTAATTACATAGTACTCAAGTTTCTCCAGCAACATCAAAAGGGAGAAAGTCATTTGTGTGTTAATGAACATTTTGAAAGAGAAAAATAAGTTCTCAAGTTGAGAACTCTACAAGTTTGAGACAAAAAGAATGCAGCAGAAAGAAAATGTTATGTTATAATTTCTTTTCAGAGCATATGACAACAAAAGTTGTCGGGAGTGGGGGAGACTGTTTTTCTTATGAGCAGTTATAATAATACAAAGCTACAGCCTTTTGGTTTTTACCCCAAGGTTTTGCCCCCTGATAAATACTCAGGCACATTACTAATGGAAATATTTATTTTCCAAGAGAAATGGTTCTCTTTAGTTCTCTTTACCCAGATTTCTCTCTAAACTCTATAACTATCACATTTTGAGTAAATGACTGTAGAAACTTAGTGCCCCCTTTCAAGGAGCCAGTAGGTGACAATAATTTGTACAAAATGTCTTAACTCGTGATTCTAACAAAAAAAATCCACAAATTCATATTATAAAATGAGTATCAATTTGTACATACTGACTGTAGAAGATGTAAATCTGGGATTGTAAAATTTAACTTGGAGTTCACAGAACTGGACAGTTAGTTTTTTTCCTCTGGTGCAATGCATTAATAAGGTAGAAAGATGTTAGACACCATTAAATACCCCTCATTTAATAAAATAGGTACAAAGATGCTGACAGCTCTCAAGTGACAGCCAAGCTCTAATCTCCTGTCTCTGGGTTCATCAGTGCTCCATTTACTAGCATATTTATCTAACAAAGAAAATCAACAAAGTTTTAAAAGGAGAAGTATCTACCTTAAGGACTATTTGATAAGACTTACAAAAACCATGTTCAAGGCCAGCCTTAGGCAAATTAAGGAACAAAATTAAAATTGGTCTCTGGCACCTCTTTCCCCCCAGTGTGTGACTCTCTTCACCCTTGTGTTGTCCCCTGTCCCAATGAGAAAACTCTACTTCAAGCCACAGCATTCTCATGCCCTGCTCACTCCCATCATTTGCACCACCAATGCAAAGTAAATTAATTTTCACAATACTGTTAATAATTAATTATACTTCATGTTAGTAAAAAGTATTCCCTTTTTAAACTTGGAATTATTGTATCTCAAAGGAATGAATCCTTCCTTTTGTCCTTCCTTCTTTTCTCTGTTTTCTTTTAGTTTTGAACCAGAAATGAGAACAAATCAATCAAAACAGTCAACTAACTTCTGTCACATATCAAACATTTCTATTATAAAAACAACGTGTGTGCAAAAAAAAGTCTATTTTTTGCTTCTTAAGTTTAATGTAGACTAATTCTCACCATTGACAGCGACATCAGTTACTTTGATCCGATTGCACTTATGAGAATGTTATACAAACTGTCAGTACCTGCCCCCAAATCTCTAGGATGCTGAAATAACCAGCAACTTTCTGGTTTTGTCTCAAGTGTCATTATACCTAAAAGAAAATGAGAAAAATAGGCCCATTTTCTTCCTTTCTTTCAATATTTGCCTAATTCTCACACCTCTTTAGCATGTGGTGATTTATCTATTTTCTCTAAAGTGATGAAAACCCTGCCCTCCCAGGACATGGCTTTGTTAAATCATTGATTAAAATGGAATACTAGATGAGATGGAATGTGAATGTCACAGTCATTGTTGTCTGGATTCTTCGTAGTTTTTATACATGACACTACTCTTGAAGACCCCAAATATACCAGTTGTTGCAGCAGAAATCAAAAGGAAAACTAGGTCATCATTTAACACGATGACATTCGATTTTGAATTTCACATCTTGGGCTCTCATGGTTGCCTTATTTAAAGCCCTTCTCTTTGCCAACACTTCTTTTGAACTCTGAAAGATGCATCCATCATGATACGAAATTGGATCTGTAGCTCAAGGTGGTGGAATAATAATCAGAGATGTATACATAAACTGAAAACCTCTGCATTTCTCCAAACCATCCTCTGTTGTAGGAATGCTAAAGTAATGCTAATGCAAGAAAAGATATTCCAGTGTCATTTTAGATTTCAGACACTGCATACTTGTACCCATGATTATGTCAAAATATACACATAGGCATCATTTGAGAGAGAATTTATTATAAAAGAAAATATTAAAAAAACCCAAAGCTAGTCTGACCTTGCTTTATTTATTTTTTAAAATCAGTGCTTGAACTGGGGCTGAATAAATTTGTCCAGCTTAACATGAGATTGTGCTGGTCTGAAAATAAAAAATAAAACTGGTAAGCCTATTCATATGGAGTAAAAAGAAGATAACATAAAAGAAGCATAAAACATCTCCCTTCTGGCATAAAAAAGTGCAGTTTTTTAAAATAAAAAGAAACCTACTTTTAAATAATATTATGTTTTATATAAAAATAAAGAAATGAAAGTCTCAGAAGCAAGAAGATTCACATTTTATGCTGGGGCTATCTACCCATGGGCAAAAAGGAAAAATATAAAAACTGATATTTGTAGGTTTTAGTTTTTTATTTTCTTTTAAGCCTGGGGGTCAGACATATCCAGACACAAATGCAAATGACAAGAATTAATGAATGTTTAGCCTTTCCAGTTTTTATACCCTTGTGAAGTTTACTCACTTCTCTTATACCTAGCTTTGTATACCTAGAAAAATAAAATTACCTTTTTTGACAGATTCATCAGCTGACTTATTCTAAACCAAGTAGAATACAATTAATTCACATTTTCTTCCTGGATCCCAAAATCAATGGGACTAAGAGGTGTCACTTCTACTTAGCTTGTTTTTTTCTTTGGAAATGCAGTGTTCTATGAATGCAGTGTTCCTGATTTTATTTTATTTTATTTATTTATTTATTTTTTGAGTTGGAGTCTCACTCTGACGCCCAGACTGGAGTGCAGTGGTCGCTCCCAGCCACCGCAGCCTCAAGCAGCTGGGCTCCGGCAATCCTTCTGCCTCAGCCTTCCAAGTAGCTGGAACTACAGGCGCACACTACCACGCCCGGCTAATTTTTGATTTATTGTAGAGATGAGGTCTCGCTAAGTTGCCCAGGCGGGTCTCGAACCGCGGGCTCAGTCAATCCACTCATCTCAGCCTTCCAAAGCGCGGGATTACAGGCTGAGCCACCAAGCCCGGCCCTGATTTTCTTCCACCAAAACTAAAAGAATTATGTACAAAATTGATTCTCCTTTGATCGTTTTTGTTACTTTTTAGAGCAGTTGCTTATCATCATTAACAGATATTCTTTTCATCAAACTGCTAGAGGTCTCATAAAGCTATTACGGGGTACGGTTGCTCCAAAATAACTAAGAAATGAGTTTCAAAAACTCACTAACTCCCAGGAAAGAATTTCTAGTTATTTATTCTATCCTCTCTCCTTAGAGTGTACATGGTGAAGCAATATGGTAAAAACAAGACACTCACACCTCCAGTACCTCATTTATGTATAAGTAGTCCTTTAAGGCAAATATCTGAGATTTAAAGGCTCAAAGTCTGGAAACAGAAAATTCATTAGACAAAATAGAGTTGAAACCAAAGGAAAACCCTCAGTCTAATTTTTCCCATGTCAGACCTGCTTTAGGCTCAGTTGGACTTATTCTCGAACTGCGGGCTCAGTCAATCCACTCATCTCAGCCTCCCAAAGCGCAGGATTACAGGCTGAGCCACCGAGGCTGGCCCTGATTTTCTTCCACCAAAACTAAAAGAATTATGTACAAGTAAAAAAAGAAATCCAACAGGTAAAAAGATCAAACTGAAATTTCCAAGTTTCAGCCCAAAAAGAATTTTTAGCCATAAATTATATATTCCAGAAAATTGGAGTGAATAAGGGAAACAGTGATCAAACCTTAATTATGGCAAAGGGCAATGCTGCAATAAAAAGGAACTACCCTGAGTGAAATATTTAATCTTTGAATGAGATGTGGACCAATAACTCAAGGGAAGAGTGGTATGATGATTCAGGACCTCAGTTGTGGCAAGCTGTTGTGTGTTCTTTATGAAATTCACTGTCACCTTCAACTCCTTCCTTTCAGACTAAAAACCTCACTTTACTCTGGACCAAGTAGAAAATAAAGGTCATAAAGAGCCAATTTATGGTAAGTTGCTTTTTGGCAAAAGCTCTTTTCCAACATGTGTATCAGGGAATTGGAAACACTGGAAAGGACAAGAGGGGCCATCTAGTCTAATCTCCTTGTCTACTGCAGATAAAGCCTAAATCATCAATGACAGAGTGGGAAGGCAGCCCAATGTTTACTTTTTCAAATGAAGGAGAGTTCACAGCCTCCCTAAAAAACTGTGAAGTACCTCTAAAGTCAAGAAGTTTGTTATGCGAAACTCAACTCTTATTTTTTTACCTCCTTAGCCTCACACCATTCTCTGTAAACATGAACTGCCTTCTTTAAACATACTTCACTCTATAGGAAAGATACCTGCACACGTATGTTTATCGCAGCATTGTTCACAATAGCAAGAACCTGGAAGCAACCATGCTGTCCATCAAAAGAGGACTGGATCAAAAAAATGTGGTACATATACACGATGGAATACTACACAACCATAAAGAAGAATGAAATCATGAATTTCGCAGCAACCTGGATGGAACTAGAGTCCATAATACTGAGTGACCTCTCACAAAAACAAAAAACTAAGTATCACATGTTCTCACTCATATAGTAGACCTTGATCATCCAACGTAGTACCACAAGAAAATGTCAGACTGTGGTGGGAAACTGGGGAGGGGGGGGAGGGTGAAGGGAATGGGATTAATGGTGGTGGGTATCTATCTGAGGATGGGGAGACACCTCTTATCAACAAGGGTACCTGAATGAAATATTTTTGTATGCCTAACCCCTAACTGTACCCCACAATAACATAATAAAATAAAATAATAAAAAAAAATTAAAAAAATTAAAAAAAAAATAATAAAAAAAATAAATATGCAAAAAAAAAATTTTTTTTAAATTTTATTTACTTTTATTATTATTATTATTATTTGTGGAATTTCACTCTGTCACCCAAACTAGATTGCTGTGGCATAATCACGGCTCACCGCAGCCTCGACCTCTTGTGTTCAGGCAATACTTCCACCTCTTCCTCTCCAGTAGGCTGGCTAATTTTTTAAATTTGTTTTGTAGAGACGAGGTCGTGCTATGTTGCCAAGGCTGGTCTCAAACTTCAGGGCTCATGCATTCTTTCTGCCTTGGACTCCTGAGGTACCGGGATTATAGACATTAGCCATTGTACCCAGCCTCAATCAATAATATTTTGCAGTTTTCTTTAGAAGTCTTATACATCTTGAATTGTATGGTAAGCAAATTAGTTCTTAAAGTAAATTTCTAATTTTTGATTTCTGGTATATAAAAATGTAATTTTTTTTAATTGGCCTTGTATAATGTAATTTTGCAAAGTTTCTGTTTTACTAATAGCATGTTACAGTTTTTTGGATATTCTTTTTATTTTTTATTTTTTATTTGTGAGTTGGAGTCTCACTCTGTCGCCCAGACTGGAGTGCGGTGCAGTGGCGGCTCCCAGCCACCGCAGCCTCGACCTGCTGGGCTCCAGCGATCCTTCCACCTTGGCCTTCCAAGTAGCTGGAAGTACAGGTGCGCGCTACCACGCCCGGCTAATTTTTTGATTTATTGTAGAGATGAGGTCTTGCCAAGTTCCCAAGGCGGATCTCGAACCCGCAGGCTCAGGCAATCCACCCACCTCAGCCTGCCAAGGCGCGGGATTACAGGCTGAATAAATATAATTCTATAGTTCATTAATTAGCATAAAGTAATTAGAAAAATCAAAGTCATTTCAATTTCTTTCTCATGATGATTACATACCTGCTGCTTGTAATACTATGTTAAAAGTTTCAATTTTAAACTGCAAAAACTTTTGCATAGACATTTTTTCAGAAAGAATATACAAAGGGTCAGTAATCAAATGATGCCCAGTATTACTAACCATTAAGGAAATAAAAATCCAAACTGCAATAAGATTTTTCTTAATGACCACTAGAATGTCTAAAAAACTAATAAAAGTGATGACAAGGATGTGAAGAAATTTGAATCTCATACATTGCTGTTTGGATTGTAAAAAGTGCAATGCATTTGGAAAACAGCTAAATGATTTATCAAAGTGTTAAACATAAACCTACTCTATTATCCCACAACTCTACCTCAAGGTATATATACAAGAAAAATAAAATACGTGTTCAAACAAAACCTTGTACATGAATGTTCATAAAAGCATTATTCATAACTAAAAAAATCAAAGCAAATTATATCAATTATAAACTGATGAATTTTATAAACAAAATATGGCATACCCATACAATAAATTACTATTTATTATTTAAGAGCAATAAAGCCCAGATATATGTTGCAGTATAGATAAAACTTGAAAACATTAGCTTTTATTTGTGGGGTTCATACATACAATAAAATTGTATGATTCTATTAATATAAAATGCCTAGAATAGAGGTATTTATAGAGACAGAAGGTAAAGCTGGTGATGGTGATAAGGGGGTTGCTGAATTGAGAGCTACTACTAAAGGTTTTCTTTTTGGGGTAATAAAGGTGTTCTAAAATTAGACTGTGGTAAGGTTGCACAACTCTGAGTATACTCAAATTATTTTATTGTATACTTTCAATGTGTTTTTTTTTGTATATAATGTATACCTGTATAACTTTTAAAAAGTAAAAGGAAAATACTATCGTCAAAAATATATTAATAATATGAGTTTTGCTAAAGGCATATTCAATAAGTATTTGATCTCCCAAAACATTTTCACTAATTACTTTTCTAACCCCTTTTGCAAATATTTTTCTGTAGTCTATGAATTTGGAACCAGTTCCTTGAGTCAACTAATTGCCTATTAATCCAATGAAACAGATAGTTAGGAAGGGTTTTTTTTTTTTGTAATAAATTGATCAAGGAAAACTTTGACTAATATTTATCAAAGATTAAGAAGGACATTCAAATTATAGAGTTGGAAGAAAAAAATGTAATGTGATTTGCTATAACTTTGAGAAAACTTAAAAAAAGCAAATCAAGATATATTAAGTACTGACTTATTATTTTGATGAATAGTATATAGAAAGTAATAAAAGAGACCTTATCAATTAAAAAGCTTTAATTATTAGGACTATATAATATTCTCTCCATGATTACTCATAAATAATTTACATATTTGTTAAGTGCAATGCACTGAAAATTCCATAAAGGAGATGACTTCATTTTTAACTTTTCCTGTGACAAAGTGTCACCTCCTGTGTTAAAGGTAATTGTATTAGTAAGGGTTCTCCAAATACATATACAAAGAGATTTGCTGTAAGGGGTTGACCCACAAAGAGGCTGGTAAATCTAAAACTGGTCAGCGGAGTAGAAACCCAAGATAGCCCCTGGTGCAGATGAAGTCCTAAGACTATCTGCTGGAGAATTCCCCTTGCCTGGGGAGGCCATTTTGTTTTTGTTTTTGTTTTTTCTATTAAGCTTTCAACTGATTGAATTAGGCCCACCCATATTACAGAAGGCTTTCTTTGTTACCCAGAATTCACTGATTTAAACCCTGAACTCATCCTCTAACTTGATACATACAAGTAACCATCATAATAGTTTAAAAAAATAGCCGGGCTCGGTGGCTCAGCCTGTAATCCCGTGCCTTTGGGAGGCTGAGGTGAGTGGATTGCCTGAGCCCGTGGGTTCGAGACCCGCCTGGGCAAGCGAGACCTCATCTCTACAATAAATCAAAAAATCAGCCGGGCATG
>CAUYQG010012026.1:0-37981 GCA_963574415.1 Tarsius wallacei
GATGGGTTGACAGAGGGTAATTGTCTCCCAAGCGGCTGCTCCTCCATTCCCGTTTAATCTGCACCACCGTCTCCCAGCCCCTACTATGGAGTCTTAAGTATTATTTGACTTTTCAAGAAAACTCTGTTATTTTTAAATTAAAAATTAAAGAATAAAAATATACCATCCTGACACGTTAAGGCTGAACCCTACCGTGCAGTTTTTAACATCATAGAAGTTTTGGCATCGGGGTCAGAAGAGTCCTCGGCCAACAGGGCTAAGTGGCAGAGCTAATCCGGATGGTTTGGGGTCGGACATCCTTGCAGGGAGAGGAAGGTTCTTGTGCAAAAGAGCATGCCCAGGTGCTTCCCGCAGAGGATGCGTGCCAGGTGGCTCACAGCCACCCCAGCGTCAACCTGCTGGGCTTGGGCCATCCTTCTGCCTCATCCTTCCAAGTTGCTGGAACTACAGGAGCGCACTACCAGGCCCTGCTAATTTTTTATTTATTGTAGAGACGAGGTGTCGCTGAGTTGCCCGGACTGGTCTCGAACCCGCGGGCTCAGGCAATCCACTCACCTCGGCCTCCCAAGGTGCTGGTATGATAGGCTGAGCCATGGAACTCGGCCCAAAAACATTTTTTCTAAAAGAAAAAGATACAACACATTGACAGTGTCTCAGTGCGAGCAGAAGCTCTGATGTCACAGTGGCTGAATGTCGCAGAAATTCTCTGGGTCTAATTTAAAGCCTTCAAAACACAGAAAAGCAAGCCTTCACGAAAATATACAATGTAAGCGGATTCCCCTGGGAGAGAAATTTAATTAGCCGAGAGATGGCAGTTAATAGCACAAATTATTTAAACTTTCTTTTTTATTTTTTTTTTTATTTTAAAGATGTGGGGTATAGTTCAAGGTTAAGTATACAAATGTTCATTATGCAGGTACCCTTGTTGATGAGGTGTGCCCCCCTTCCTCAGGCAGATTCTCACTACTGCCAATCCTTTTCTTATAGTATTATGATAATTAGAACCATATGTTCTACTGAAACATCAGATTGAGGAGATGAGGTTTTATTCCTTTGACACACTGTGATTACAAAAATGAGTTCAATTTAAATTATATTTTCACGTACTATTGTGCCTCTAAAATAAACTTTATATATGATCTGTATTAAAATAATATTTGAAAGGGCTGAATAGTCTACTGACTGGATAAGAACTATGGAATAATTTATTCTAGTCTTCTATTGTTCATTTCTATACAACAAAGAATTTAAGTACATACTAGTTTTATTAGTGGATAATGTCTACATATTTAAGAGCAACAAGGTAATACTCAACATTTATTTATTCACCTATTCAGCAAAAATTTGTTGGGTTCCTACTCTGTGCCATGCACTGTCCTGGGCTCTGGTAATATAATTATGTAATCTTTCATAATTCTTATAATCTTGTGTGTGGAGGCAATAATTAAACATGCTATTTTTAAATTTTAAAGATATGAGGTACATTCAGGATTAGGTATACAAGTGGTCATCGTACAGGTAAAGTTTGGGCCTCCCTTTCATCCCCACTTTGCCTGATTTGCGTTCAGGTACCCTTATAGATGTTGTGTCCCCCTGCCACACACACACACCGGCAGTACCCTGCCACTGCCAATCCCTTTCTTATAGTATTATGGCAAATGTTCAGGGTTCACTTATGAATGAGAACATGTGTTACTCTGTTCTTTGTTTCTGTGATAGATCATTGAGTATGATAGACTCTAAATCCATCCAAGTTGCTGCAAAGTCCATAAAAAATGCTATTTTGGTAGAGTATTATAAATGCATTAAATGCACTGACAGGGAAAGAATGGTTTCACTGAAATATAAGGGCAGCTCGCTACCAACTTGTGAAATCACTTTCTCATGTATATTGTATTTTTCTTTTAACTTTGAAGAAAGTCCGAAACATACCACATAACCCCAATTTCAGAATCCCAGATCTGGTCCAATTTCCATAACAGTTAAGTAAATTGTGGCCTAGAAAGTTTTCATGACTTACTCAATCACATCAGCGAATGTGGGTGGAGGATCTGAATCTCTTGAGGCAAAACTCAGTGCTTTTTTCACTAGGGAACCTTATCAGACTGGCTTCAGGTTTTCAATGAGAAATGATAAGACATTGTTTGAAACTTACTTTTGGGCATTTAAAAAAGTTAAAACCAAACAAAATTTTGTTAAAACAGTATTTTAAAAGAACATTAATTTATTGCTAAGTTAATATTTATTTCAGCTGTATGGTGGTATTATCACAGCCAAAATTTGCTTTCGATTTAATTATTTTTACTGAATGTCAATGAGGATAAAAATACGTTTTTCATTTTTTCTCAAGATTCTGGTTTTTTAAATAACACTTTAGTGGGGCTCAGATCACCTATTTAGGCAAAGAACAGATGACAGTCTGAAATCATCACTTATGTAATAGAAGCCACCAAATAAAAACCACTAAATAATAAGAAACATTAAAGAGGAAATGACTGGGCTTCTGTGTAGTCAATGTTTCTTTTAATAAGAAACATTAAAGAAGAAATGTAAGTACCATGGTTAACATTAATTTCTTTCCCTAATTGTAGGACATAGCTCAATTCAATGACTAATTAAAAAAATGAACTGTTTTTCAACAAGGTTGTGATGATTTGATGTGAATTAAATAATGGAGTCTCAAAATATCCTTGTAGTGTTCAAGATATAGGTAAAAAAGAAGCAATAAACATACTTTTAATTTTTTTAAGATATAAACTAAAATACTTAGGCATAAGGAACTTTTTTCTTTCTTTCTGGAAGAATCAGTTTTCATGTTTTTAAGTTAACAGGTTCTATTTAGCCCAGAAATTTCTAAAACCAATTGCTTTTGTGCTAATCACAGCTAAATCATAGTATTCTGAGTACAAAAGAGAAAGTTTTCTTATACCTCCTGATAATAAGTTGTGCCTGAAGGCATCCATTAGCAAACACACATAGACACACACACATTTCTACTTGTGGAGAAAAAAATCCAACTTTTTAATTTTGGTGCTTAAATGGCATAGCTGGGGCTAAAGGTTAAATGAAGAACTGATAGTAAAATTAAAATTGGGCAACAAGAAAATGTAAAATTAAGAAAATCAAACACAATTCCAAGCACAGTTTGTTTATGGCTTCACAGACATAGTGTTTCATCTTCCTGTTATTAAAACTCAGGAAAGAGTAAAGCCACTAAAAAAGAAAAGAAAGAAAGAAAAGAAAAAGAAAACTAGAATTAGGGGAACAATAAAATATAGCACAATTTGCATTTTCTTTATTTTATTTCTTTCCTCATATTCTCTCTTTCTCACATGCAAGGCTACCAATTTCTCTCTAATTAATTCATTTTCGGAAAAGCCTTGGCATATTATAAAAGCAGAATTTTTCTTAGATTATTTTAGTTCATTTGTTCAAATATTAAAATAGAATTATTTTAATATTATTTAACTCAATGATGTAATATTTTGTTCCCTACTTAATTCATGCATTGATTTTTTTGCATAATTAAAACAAGTGTAAGAATAACACTTCAAAAATGGCAAAGTCCATATTAGCCAATGCAATAATTTGAATAGATTCCATAATGACTCCATTAAGTCTTCAGTAATCAGAAATTTAGATGAAGAGTGATCTGCTATATTTGAGTCCTTGAACTGAAGGAGAAAAGTATCTGATAAATTAACTTACTATGTTTGTTTAACTAGTAATTAGTTATACAATATTCACTATGTGTCAGACATTGTTTTTAATGTTTTAGAAACAACTAATTTAACCTTTATAACAACTCTATAGAACAGGCTTTAGTATTTTTATTCTTATTTAAAAGAAGATGAAAGTGGCTGGGCTCGGTGGCTTAGCTTATAATCCCTCGCTTTGGGAGGCCGAGGTGCGTGAATTGCCTGAGCCCGTGGGTTCGGATCCGCCTGGGCAACTTGGCGAGACCTCATCTCTACAATAAATGAAAAAATTAGCCGGGTGTGGTAGTGCGTGCCTGTAGTTCCAGCTACTTCGAAGGCTGAGGTGGAAGGATTGCCGGAGGCCAGCAAGTCGAGGCTGCGGTGGCCAGGAGCAGTCACTGCACTCCAGTCTGGGTGACAGAGTGAGACTCCAACTCAAAAAAAAAAAAAAAAAAAAGAAGATGAAAGTGAGAGGCAACTAAGGGTTAAGAAATGTGCTCAAGGTCACAAATTCTGTAATGTGTGAATATCCTCACTCCAGACACTGTGGTCTTGATCACTATGCTATACTTTCTTAAGTCTAGGGTTTCATATGTTTGAAGCATCTTGAATGCCTCCGAATTTATGCACAACTATATCTACTAGTATTTCATGACTGTAAGGCTGGAATTTTTTAATGATGATCTATAACTTTTATCAGTTTTATAGAAAAATCTAGAACAACAAAATTTACCATCGCTGTTAAAGAAGGAATTTTACTAATCTTCAATAAAGGAGACATCATAGTAACCAACTATATTTTGTGCTCCCCACCCTGGAAACTGGAAGCCTAAACTACTTTGGAAATGTTGTTTTCTCAATTTTCCTATTTTAACCCAGAAAATGGCCAACTTTGGGACTGACCACCCACATGCATTTTAACAATCACTAGCAGCATATCATTGACAAAAAGAGCTATCACGCAAGAAATAGTTGGGAAATCAACCTTGACTACACAGAAGCCCAGGGACATACTCCAAAGACTTTCTGCCAGGAGCAATCATCAAACTTGTGTGTGTTTATTTATACTGGCTGCTCAGCATGGGGAAAGGGAAGGTCTTATTTATGTCTGTTCGAACTATTATAACAAAATACCTATATTGGGTAGCTTAACAACAATAGAAATTTATTCCTCATGGTTCTGCAGGCTGAGAATTCCAAGATCAATATTACGGCAGGTTCACTTTCTGGTGAGGGCTCACTTTCTGGTTCATAGGTGGCGCTTTTTCCCTGTGTTTTCACATGGTGGAAGGGAAAGGCAGGTCTCTGAGGCCTTTTTAATAAGGGCACTAATTCTGTTCATGAGGAGTCTGCCTATAAAATAGGCCTCCCGAAGGCCTCACCTCCTAATGCCGTCACATTGGTAATTAGGTTTCAACACGGTAATTTTGAGTGGACACAAACATTTCAACCATAGCAGGTTTTAGGGAAATGCTTTCACTAAAATCTGGCTTATCAAAGTGTATGAACTGGTATTAGATTCACAATATTAAGTAATTAAAAACATTAAGAAGCATGAAAATTTGATGAGTCTAGAAGAGATTAAAACCTGTGTTAAGTTGAAAGCATGGTAGAAAAAAAGGAGATGAAGGAAGTCAGCCTTGTTGGAGTTACAAAATAAGCATGAAAGTCTTCTTGCAGTAGAGAAGTCCAGATTTCTGAATTTAAATAAAATAAAAAGCTTATATTATGTCGGACAATACTGAGATCATAAAAATAAAAACCAGAGTTAAATTGTATGATATGCTAAAGAATGTGTCATAGAGGAGAAATTAATATAATCACGTCTATACATCACATATGCATGTGTCTCCCTCCTGTTATATGAAGAAAATAGAAAGTTTCTGGAGAAGAATCACAGAGAACTAAGAAAGATCTTGATGGTGGCAAAGATGTGGAGAACTAACAAAGGCAGCCAGTCAGAGGTGTGCTATGGCAGAGATGGTTAGAGGTTCACCAGTGTTCACACTCTCCCTTCCACAGTGTAGAGTTGCCACTAGCAAGTAGCTGTTTACACATGAACTATATTTCCCAGTCCTCTATCTATGACATGAAAGATTTGTACATTTCTGTGATCAGAATACTTGTGGAGTATTATAACCCACTCTTAAATTATTTCTTGGCTTCTTAGACAAAATACCTAAAACAAATAAGGAAAGATTAATTTGGACAATACAAACCATGATGAAAAATGTGAGAAAAATTAAAGCTTTTAAAAAAGTAATTTTCTGTTGAAATACTACATTGTTATTTTTTTCTCTTTGTATTTAAAAGTCTTGTTGTGTGTAGGGAAATTATTTACAGATTAAGTTTGAAATATTTGCCTGTTGAAAAGTTCTGACGTCATGAAGTAATTAATAGGAAAATACTGTATAAATAAATGTATATGTAGTTAGGGGTTGGGGTGAGATGTGGAAAGGAAGGAGACATCCAAAGGAATAAACTCCAATGCTAATTCCAGATTCATTTTAGTTTTAGTTTAAGAAGAGTAACAGAAAATTAATTCTTTATTTCTCAATTGAAAACAGTTATAAATAAATTTATGTTTTTAGAATTTGAGTTAATCTTAAGACAAGTGCTTTATTTTAAAAATCAATCATATTTTCTTTATAAGATAATTCGTGTTAAAAACCTACCTTGAGAAGGCTTTTAAAAACACTACCACAATAAAGGAAATTTATACTTGAATTAGTTTTCCATACAAGTCAAAATGCACACATTATGCAGTTGTGATTGTCCCCACTGCTGGCCTTTCTGTGTCCACGGGAACTGATTTTGTGAGATTTTCTTAGCAGAGATAGTAAGTCAATGGCTTAGAAAATATTCTTTACACAACCAACCTATAGAAGTATGTGGAAGATCTTAACAGATTGTAATAACAAATTTGACTTTGCCCCCCACTGTCTGGTAAGTAATAGGGGGGCTCCATATTTGTTAAGATCATAGTAGTATGTAAAAATTCTGAACAATTTCTGCCCCAGATCTTTGCTCTTGCTGAATTTTTGAAGGTCACATAATTTAGACATGGATATTTCATGAACATCTCAGCCTTGGAATGCATCTTCTGTTCTGGCTCCCACTCATAGGTATAGTAAATTTGGAAAAATTTAGGTGATTTAGAAATAAACACACCAAAAAATGAAACTTTCTTCAGAAAAATACTTGACATTGCGCAATAGTAGTCATCTTTTTACTTAGAGCATAGATCCTTATTTAACTGGTCATTTCATCTTCTCTTGGTATTGGGCATATTAAGTGTATTATTAGTCAATTATACTTTAGCATATTTGACTTTAAGAAGAGACCCTTATTTAACTGGTCATTCCATCTTCTCTTGGGACCAGGCATATTAAGTGTATTATTAGTCAATTATACTTTAGCATATTAGACTTTAAGAAGAGATTTTTGGGAGAGAGATAGATATAAGATATTAGTGCATCTTATCCTGTCACCTGTCTCCACTCCAGCGAGTCCAGGCTCCTATTATATCTCACCTGTACTCCTTGAATAGACTCCTAACTAGTTTCCTCTATGTTTTCCTCTTTTAAGTGCATCTTCTACTTCGTAGTGTCAGTGAGTCCAAATGAACATAGGTCCAACTTGTTTCTTTTGAAAGGGTCTTCCATGCCCCAGTCACCTACAGGATAAGGGTCAGTCTTACAAGGCTTGCAAGGTTTCCTTGCTCTGACCTCTACCAGATTCTCCAGGCACATGTTCTAGCCCACCGTTTTGCCATCTATTCATAATACTCATCTGCTTATAATTTTTACTGACATCCTACTTCTTTCATGTTATTATTTCAAATTAAAATACAATCTTCCTTTCCCACATCACTTACTCCAACTTTTTTTCAGCAAAGGCTATATCTTCCCCAGGAAGCATTTTATGGCTTTCTGGGCTAGGTGAGTACCTCTTTCTATGCTCCCATCAAACTGTTATCTACCTACTCCACATTATGTTTGTAAGATTTATTCATGCTGTTGTCAATTGTTGTAGCTTAGTCATCCTCATTTATGTATTCAATTATAAGTGTTCCACAATTTATTCTGTTGTCAATGAACAATTTCTCCATATTTTTGCTAATACAAACAATGCCTCTATTAGCCTTCTTATATATGTATTTTTGTGAATATATGTTTGCACTTCTATTGGCTATATGCTTATGATTAAAGTTGTTAAGTCATAAAATGGGGTAAGAAGAATTCTAAACATGGTCCTAGAGATTCCATGCCCAAATGATAGGGAGATTTTCTGGGAGGCCACATGATAGGGAGATATCTAGGTGGGCCTAATCTAATCGCACGAGCCCCTTTAATAGCAGAGAATTTTCCCCAGCTGAAAACACAGGAAGTTAGTTTTGAAGCACAAGGGGTGCTTGGCGCACCATTGTTGGCTTGATGATCTAGGGTCCACATGCAAAGACTAGAGAGTACTACCAAGGAGCTTAGGGTGATTCCCCAGGAGACAGCACATAAGGAAGTAGGAGCTCAGTCCTACAACTTCAGGGTCCTGAATTTTGCCATCAGGTTGAATAAACTGGGATGTGAGTTTCCTCCCAGATCCCCCAGATAAGAACTCAGTCTCCCAAAAGCTTGATTTCCTCCTTGTGATATCTGAGTAGAGAACCCAGCCACATTGTATTGGACTTCTGACCTGTAATAAATGGTTTTGTTTAAGCCACTACATTTGTGGTAATTTTTAATGTAGCATTAGAAAACCAATAAATAAGGTTTGCATGTAGTAATTTTAGTAGATGCTGCAACAGTATACTCTCACCAGCAGTATATGAGCCGCATGAGTGTTACACTCGCTTCACATCTGTGTTAACCCTTATTCCGTAAGTTTTTTATTTTTTATCATCCGGGTGGGTTCATGCTGGATTTTATTATAGCTCTTTGTTCTATCACTCTCTCTTTATATGTCTTTAAATGTATCTTTTCAGCTGCCTAAGTCACTGATTTCTTTTTTTTCATAGTACACATAAATTTATATATTGTACATCATGCCCATGTAGGATACACATTTTACACACTGTGTAACAGTGACCAACAGCACTCATACAAAAATGCACCCTGTGTGACATTCTCTCATTCCACGTGTAACAGTGAGAGACATTTCATACAGCAGGAACCTAGTTGCAAGAGCACCCACATACAACATAAAACAGTTAAACACACACTTCACACAGCATGCCCCATATTTCAGACACATTTCATGTGACGCACAACAGTGACAGATATAGCTCCTTCTTCATATATGCACCCATGAAGTTATAATCTCATTCAACCTGCAACAGTGAGGAACACTTCTAATACAGCATGCACCTACTTCCACATGACTGATCCTCCTCTATGGTGGGTGCCTTAATGATTGACACTCATCTGTAATGTGTGCACACCATATAAAACAGTTATACATACACTACATAAACATGCCTTTTCATTATATACAAATTTCATATTACTTGCAACAGAGTCACTGATTTCTTATCAGTGATGTGGGAATAAGAATATTTACCTAAATGTGAAAGTGCCTAGCACAATTTCTAGAAAAACAGATTTCATTTTAAATTTAGGATATAGAACTGTTAGCCTGAACATTTTCTTCAATTAATATGTATATATTTAGATAGAGAGAATCCAGATACATTGCTAAGGCCCAAAGTAACCCAGTGGGATCATAAAATTAAATTCACTGAAGAGATAAAATAATGTTGCACTGATTACTTTTAGAGAACATAAGTAATTGAATCAATTCAGTATTTTGTTATTTGAATTGGAAACTTTTGTCCCCTTTGCTTAATTATTTTCTCTATAAAATCAACTCATGTTGTTTTTAAGGATCTAGAGGAAACTTGTCTAATTAATGTCTAAGTATTAATCATTAATGAAATAAAACTAAAATTAAAATGTAGCATTTAATTTTTCACAAAAAACAAAGATATTTTAATAAATTATAGCATCCACTTCACTAATTTAGTCAACACACACACACACACACACACACACAAGCACATACACATACTTAGCTTAAAAATAAAACTAAAAACAAAAGCACCTCATAAGTCTTGTGGGGAATCTTGTGAGGATTACTCCATTTCTAGCCCCTTGGAATAATAAGATAAAATAATAAGTTCCATTAATGTCTCTTCTTTATACTATTGTTGTCTTGCTTCTACAAGCATTGAAATTCCTATCTGAGAATATTATATTTTGTACTTTTAACCACCAAATGTATTTTTAAAAATTAAAGTGGAAAAGAATATCATATTATGTATATCCAAATAGTTTCTTTATCTGGTCTTCTTTCTTCATTTCTGATGTTCAAAGTTTTCTTTTGGTATTATCTCCCACTGCCTACAGAATTTCCTTAGCAATTATTTTAAAGCAGGTCTGTTACAGGCAGCTATGCTTAGTTTTTCTTCATCTGAAATGTCTTTATTTCATTTTAATACTTAAAGAATATTTTCACTGAAATAAAATTCCAAGTTGACAGTTCCTATTTTTGTTAACACTTTAAAGATCTTCCACTTCCTTCTGGTACAAACAAACTGGGGGTGAGTTCAGCAGTTCATAAACAACTTTATGAAGTGACTTTCCTAAGTTCTTTCCTTTTTGTTTACTCCTAGGAACTTTCCAGTTCAACGGGCTACCCTTTTTGTATTCTGGCAAGAAACTGCCCACTTTTACCATGTTCAGGGTCAGGCAGTAGCAGGACAGAGAGAGAAGAGGAAAGCAACAACAAGTCTGGGACACCATCTTGGAGCTGGAGCTTGACTGAATGGAGAGAACATTTCTCTTCCAAGTTTTGGATCCTTCTGGTTTCTCATTCCTAGTGACTCTTGTTACTACATTTCCTCTCTAAGACAATGGAGAAAAAGAAGAGGAAAAACATCCAAGAAATTCTCCTTACTGTCTTTGAGTTTTAGAATTTTCCTTTTCTGGTTCTTTTGAGTCGGAGTCTCACTCTGTCGCCCAGACTGGAGTGCAGTGGCGGCTCCCGGCCACTGCAGCCTCAACCTGCTGGGCTCCCCGATCCTTCCGCCTCAGCCTTCCGAGTAGCTGGAACTACAGGCGCGTGCTAGCATGCCTGCTAATTTTTTTGATTTATTGTAGAGATGAGGTTTACGCCAAGTTGCCCAGGCGGGTCTCAAACCCGCAGGCTCAGGCAATTCACTCACCTGGGCCTCCCAAAGCGCGGGATTATAGGCTGAGTCACCGAACCCGGCCCTTTTCTGGTTCTTTAGTGAAAACTAGAATGTTTCTCCTAGATCTCTCTGTCTACACCACAGTGCATATTTCTGGGTTTTGGATTGTGCTGTGTCCTGGCCAGGGAATACCAAAGGAGGAAAAATTTGGAAAACCCACAGATAGCTCAGTAGGTCTTTGAATTCTGGTGCTCTTCCCCAATCTGTCTTTTTATATTTACTTCTCAGAGTTTTCAAATAGCTGTTTGTGTATTTTGTCCAGGTTTTATAATTCAGTTTAGGGGAAGATAAAGGAATGTAAAGGAATGTTTATGCCATCTTACCCAGAATTAGAATTATCACTTGGGAACAACAGATACTGGGGCAATCTTAAAGGAGGGAGGCGGGGTTTGGGGGTCGGTAAATGCTGAAAACTATCCATGTCCACCCACCTGGGTGACAGACTTAATAGAAGCCCAAGTCTCACCATCACACAATATCTGTACATAACAAACCTTCACCTGTAACCCCTGAATCAAAATAGAAAATAAAAAATTATAAAAAATGATGTTTATCACTTATATTTTAACTTCACATATGGTATCTTTCTCTGTACAAATGTTGCTGTTGTTTTGATGAAGATAAATGTTTACTAATTTGTTTTTAATTTGCTGAAAGCTGTTGCTTCACTATATAAAAATAGCACCAACAAATGCAATGCATTGCAAAATTAAGATTGTATTGCTTTTTATATGACACTGTACAAGTAACAGAAATGTATCCATTCTCAGTTATTTCCCATAAAAAGAGCATTAAGCACTTCGACCCAAATCCAGAGCTGGATGTAAGCAAGTTACTACATTATAGAAGACTAAAGATAACAAATGTATCCTAAAATCACATAATTTTTATACCTAGTTTTTACCATGAATAATTTCATGAATTGTGAATAATAGAGCCTAGTCTGATAATTGTAGGGTATTGTAAAAATATATGTATTGTGTTTATCTGCAATCATTAGAAAGTTAAGAATTTTTTCTTTCATTGACAATGTTGACAGTAGTTTTCTTTCCCCCATCAGTATTGCTAAAAATTGCTATTTAAGGTCTTCTATCCACCACCAATCTAATACAACTATGCTGGATTAATTTATTTCATACCAGTTTATTTCCATTCCATTTTCTCTCTTTGATAGATTGTTCATACTCCTTTTTACTCATTAGTCTATCTAGTTCTGAAGGCTTACTCAGTGTCATCCTGATTAGCCAACCACTTTCAAAAAATTTGTTGACAAGTCCTAGATTTTCTGCAAAAAATCAATTAATTTCAATTATTTCTCCAGATAGAGCACAGAGATTACTAGCAGCTTTCATACTTTTCAAAGCACCAAACTCATCTTGTTTGTTCAGTGTTGTCCCAACTTCAAGCAGACTATAATAACCAACATCTCCCAAGGTTTCCTGGGCAAAGTTGCTGATTCCCACTGTTTCAATACAATTTTCTTTGGTCATCTATTCATGTTTCTTTGTGATTTTACATATCAAGAGCAAAGTAGATCCCTTGTGCAGGCCCAGACAATGCCTGTCCTCAGTTGCCAGAGCCTTGTAAAGCATAGTCTACCTTGAAGAGAAGGTGTGCAGTCTGCATGCAGGCTGCAGGCCACTCTGTTGCTCCATCCAATGAGTATTGGTTCCAGAAGCCCCCTAACATACTAAAATTTGTGGATGTGCAAGTTCTTCATACAAAATGAGTAGTATTTGCATATAATCTATGCAATCTTCCTGTATACTTTAAATCATCTCTAGATTAATTATAATACCTAATACAATATAAATGTTATATAAATCATTGTTATATTTTTATTTGTTTTTTATTGTTTATTTATTTGTTTTCTTAGTATTTTCAATTCATGGTTAGTTGAATCTGCAGATGCAGAAACCGTAGCTACAGCTGGCCAACAGTACATGTATCTTCTACTTTATATCTTCTGGAAATAGGATAATTAAAAGGAGGGCCATTTCCAATCAACATTTTAAAGCATGCTCTCTTTTTTTTCTCTTAATTCATTTATAGATTTAAAAATAAATGTATCTTTAATCTACTTAGACTTTTATATTAATGTGTTTTTTCTTCTTTAATGCCATAATGTCATAAGTTGTTGTGATAGATATTTCTAATGTTGAACCATTCTTGTATTTTTGCAATAGACTCTCCTCGTCTTTGATACATTTTTTATTCAATATATGAATGCTTAGTGATTTTTGCTTGTTTATCATTTATAACTTTTTTTGGTTGGACTCTCGCTCTGTTGCCCAGAATGCAGTGCAGTGGCAGGCTCACAGTCACCACGGCCTTGACCTGCTGGGTTCAGGTGATTCTTTCACCTCAGCCTTCCAAGTAGCTAGAACTACAGATTTATAACTTTTGTTTATTTATGAGTGAGGTGGGTTTATAGCTTCTTTTTGTTTATGCTATCCTTGTTCTATTTTAGAATCAGAATTATGCTAGAATGATAGAGTAGCTTGGAAGACAGCTCAATGTTTTATTATTATTATTTTCAAAATTCTAAACAGCTTATTACATATTGTATGTGTCTATGTTGATCTTTTTCTTATAACATAAAATATAACATTTGGCATATGGTAAGTATTCAAGAACTCTGTATGAATGAATGAATAAATAAATATATTCACTGAAAAATTATCTCGGCAATTCTATCCATTGAAAATATGGCTATTTTACCAGGCTCATAATGCTATCAAAACTATACTTGGCATTGGATTCCAGATAAATCAAAGATATTTCTCTGCCTTCATAGATACTATGAACAATGTCTGTGTTCTTCCCAAAATCCATATGTTGAAATCCTAATCCTTAAGGTGATGGCATTAGGAGGTCAAGTCTTTGGAAGGTAATTAGGTGACGGGGGTGGAGCCCTCATGAATAGGATTAATGCCCTTATAAAAAGACAGGAAGAGCTTGCTTTTTTTCCTTCTCTGCTCTCTGCTATGATAAAATACAAGAAAATAACCATGTTGGTTAATCTAATCTCAGATTTCCAGTATCTAGAACTGTGAGAAATAAATTTCTGTTGTTCAAGCCAAAAGAGTTTCAGTATCTTGCTAAGGATTCTAAAAATGTGTCCAGCAAACATTTATGTGACCCTATGAAACAATAAACTAATTAAGACAACTGACATAATAACTAAATTAAAAAAAATTCCCACATTACAGGCATATTTCTTGTTATGTACTTCCCATAAATTTTATTTCTGTTAAATAAATTTCATCTGCCAACTGACTTTTATTATGCAAGTAGAACTGTGTAATCCTAGAAACTAAACTTATCATACTAAATATACTACTATAAAAATTAGAAATACAGAATATTTTCTCTTGAGAAAATATAAAGGGAAACATCATTTTCCATTAAAATATCAATTATACTATTTTAATTATCACTGATGTGATTGTGAACTAACCAATTTTTTATTAGACTTTTATACCACATTACCAAATAAAAAGCAAATAAATGGGAATAACATGAAAATAATTTGAGAACTACCAATTGATAGGTTTCTCATGTGAAAGCAATTTTAGATCTATGGTTATAGGAAAAATACAAAGAAAAAGCATAAGCATTATTGAAAATCCATGTTAAACCTAAATGAAAACCTTCTGGGAGGTTTATTAAAGTTCTTCAGCATTTTTAATGAAAGCTAATTCAATATTTTTCTCTTTCTTTTTCTTTTTTTTTTTTTTTTGAGTTGGAGTCTTAATCTGTTGCCCAAGCTGCAGTGCAGTGGCACACTCACAGTCACCCACAGTATCAACCTGCTAGACACTGGCGATCCTTCTGTCTCAGCCTTCCAAGTAGCTGAAACCACAGGCGCATGCTACCATGCCCAGCTAATTTTTGGTTTATTGTAGAGATGAGGTCTTGCCAATTTGCCCAGGCTGGTCTTGAACCCGCGGGCTCAGGCAATCCACTTGCCTCGATCTCCCAAACTGCTGAGTCACTGAGCCCAGCCACTTTTTTAAATTTTTATCATGAACCCTTTAAATTTTTTTTTTAATCAATGAATTGCTCAAGCAGACAGGAAAAATAGGACGCTTTATTAATAGTCAGACAAATAGCAATACATTAGCAAAATTAAGTCCGTGACACAAAAAATTAACTTGAAACCATAATGTTTTATAATAGCCATCAAAAGTACCAAATGGTGCATGAACGTGCAGTCCTTCTCTAATTGCTAAACTTCCCTTCAAAAGAGAGATGGGGTTCAATTTGCCCAATAGGAGAGACCTATTGCCTCACTGTATTTCTCAAGTAACTGAAGACATTAATGTTTCTTAGAGATATGTCTTTAAAAGGATGGTGTGCCATCAATGCTTCCAAATAAAGTTGAAGTGATCCTCTGATAAAAGCTGTTAATTGAGATGGTTGAGACAGAATCATACAACTGTCCAGCTGCCAAGGCCCCAGAGTCCTCTGGGAGAAAGAAATACCAGAAGCTTTAGTGAGGCAATGCTGAAAATGATTGTTCATGAGTTTCCCTGAAGAGCAGCAGGTAGTCTGGCCAAAGAGCCATGATTGCTTAGACTTCTCTGGCTTTCTCTGCTACAGAAGAATAAATCACCTTTGGCATCTCAAGCAAGGGTACGAATTGCAAGAATTCACTGAAATAACTATTTTCCATAAGAAAATGAGTAGAGATGTGATTCTGGAAGCAACTGAAGTTTAAAGATCATCTCCTTAAATCTGCTCTGGCCTTCACAGCTCTAATAGATGATGTCCCCCTCGCCCACCAAGAAGACTTACAAGGAACATATAAATTTGCTTAGTCTGATATCACCCAATTAAGGACTTCATCCTAGACCTTCCTATCTTTAGTTTGTTTTCTGACGGCATTTCTGGAGAAATTTAGCTAAAGGTGCCATAGTGAAACTTGGAAAAATTTTGCTCTATTTTAAGTTTGCACCCCAGATACACAATGTGCTAGAGATGGTTTTGGTTCCAACAAGAATACTATGACTGCTGCAGATTTGAGTCTTACTTAGTGCCTTGTGATGATTCTTGTATTTTTGCCTTAAATAGAATTTATATAAGAGCCATTTTGGAGAATGCAGTCTTTGAGATTAGCAAAGATGCAATTGAAACATTGATTCTACATGGCCTATAGAAGGCAGAGGGAGTATTTTAAATGTGTCTTGTAAACATCTAATTCTTCAATTATTCTACTTATTGTCTGATTGTTACATAGCCTGCTTTTATTTCCTGATGTTCTTAATGATTTTGCATGTAAGTGGCTACCTACTTTTTTTTACTCTTTTTAAAAAAGATGTGGGGTACAATTCAGGGGTACCCTTGTTGATGAGGTATGTCCCTCCCTCCCCTGGCAGTTTCTCTCAACTGCCAGTCCCACTCCCCCTCCCCTGGTACTTTCTAATCAGTTGTTTTTAACCCGCTAAAGCCTGAAATACAATACAGTAAAATTTATTAAGATTGTAGGTAAACTGAGAACAACTAAGTTTGGAATGAAAATCTAAGGAAGTATCCAAGAAAAAAAAAATGTTTCTTTAAGTACTTCATCATGGCATCTAATTAGGCTATCTCTTTTCTTGTTTATTCTTAGTAAACCAGCGAGTTTATCTCCCCAGATTAAAAAAGTTCCAGGAACTTCAAAATATCAATGAATTGGATTATTCTATTGATATTTGACTTTTCATATATATTTTTCTAATCTCCCAGTTATACTTTAGTTCCATTGAGCTGGAACATTTCCTTGAATCCTCAATAGCTTATTCCCAACAATTCAACTCCTAATAGGTTCTGGAAATTCAGTAAATATGAAAAAAAAAAAAAACCCTGCAAGTTTCATACCTAGAAAATAAAGTTTTGTTTTCCATATTTATAATGGAGAACAAATATCTGAATTTTGTCACATGGTGATTAATCAGCAGCATGTCCAAATGCTTCAGGCCTGAGATTCATTCTTGTCTCAGGCAGAAGTGAAAACGTCTGGCACTAATGGTGAGTCAGTTTGACTTGTTCCTCATCCCTCTGTTAATAAACATGCACTCACACACTCATATATGTACAGGTACTGATTAATTTGTTCCCTAAAAATTTCAGAGAGTAAAATGAGCTCCTAATTACTTAAATTTGAGATTATAAATTGAATCTCAGTTTTCTAAGTTTTTTGCTAATTTCCCACTTAAATATAACCTCAAACCATTTTTACAAGAGTTTTGTCACTGTACTAAAAGTCAGATTTCAAGGTAACATTTCTAAAATAGAGAAACTTTATAGCTCTAAAATTTAGAGTAGAGCCAGAATTTTGGCTCTTATCTGTAATTCCAGTTCTTTGGAAGACCAAAGTGGGAGAATTGCTTGAGCCCAGGAGTTCGAGACCAGCCTGGATAACATAGTGAGACTCCATCTCTACAAAAAATTTAAAAATTAGCTAGACATAGCAGTTCCTGCTTGTAGTTGGAGCTACTTGAGAGACTGAGGTGCGAGGATAGGTTAAAAAAAAATTAGAATAAAATTTCCAGATCTCCTCTTTTGTAAATCCAATTAATTTTCCTTTTCTATTAAGACAAATCAGTTGTTTCAGGCCCTCTCTTCTCACTTAGAGTGTGTCTCCATATCCCTTAAGCATCCAGGAAAAGAGTGAGAAGTTCAGTTCATTTTGTGAGTTGTTCAAGCAAAAACCAAAAATTGTTGCTATCAAACATAATTTACATTTTTTAAATGTAAATTTAAATTTTTAAAATTTACATTTCAAAATTATATTTTGAAATGCTACTGTGAGCTTTCAGAAAAACAAAATGCCTAGGTAATAGCCAGAATGTTCTACTTCTTGTTTGGGCCTCTGGACTCAACTACCTATGTGACGTGGGCCCAAATATCTGGCCCCAAATATTTCTTCATTTTTATCATCCAGAGAAATTTAGAGCTGGAAATTAACCTGGAGATTGAAATCTTGTTGTGGAGGAATCCATAAAAGTTCAAGTGACTGACGAGTGAATTCCTCAGAGACCAGCTACATCTGAAGTTCTATAGAGGTATACAAGGACAAGAAGTATTAAGGTAATATGTTTTGGCAACCCCTACTTTGAGAACAATTCCCCAAGGTCTTTCCTGGACTCTCTTCATGTTGTCCTGTGTTTAGTAACATGCAGAGATGCTGTGTTAGACCAGCCAGATGAATTAATCCGACTCACAAAAGAATAAACATAGTCTCTGAAAGCTCTTTCTTGGACTCTTTTTATGTTGTTTAGTAACATGAAGAGATATTTTACTGGACAAGCTAGAGGAATTAAACCAACTCATTAAAGAAGGACATATAGTCACTGAGGAAAAATGAAACGTATATAGGTGAGAAATGGACAGGTAGGGTAGGATATGGAAAAGCCTTTCAGATTGTGCTTATGGGCAGATGGAGAGAAAAAGAAAAAGAAAAAAGAAGAATGAATAAACTTATAAGTAGCTTTTAGTCTGTGTGTCACTTTCAGAGTAAAATTGCAGGAGAGGTTGTTACTTTTGTGTGTTATAAACATAAACTTCATTTGCTTTTTCAAGAGATTCACCTTAATTAATTAAACTCCTTTTTTTAAGTTAGGCATGATGGGCATGAAGGTCTGTATTTACAAATACAGACTCTGAAGCAAGTGCTTTGTATAAATTCTGGCTCTTTTATCTTAATGGTATAATCTTGAGCAAGTTACCTAACTTCCCTTCCTCAGTCAGTTCATCTAAAATAAAAGTAATAACAATCTCCAATTTATAAAATTTGAGAAATATGTGAGTTAATATACAAAACATATTTTAAAGAACACTAGACATACATTAGAGGATCAGAAAATATCAATGATTTGTATTTTCATGTATACTGCATGAGATAAATGGTTAGGTAGAATCAAGTCCTATAAATGATAAATAAGTAATGTCAAAATATTTTGGGGGTACTTAAATTTTGCTGAAATGGAGTCATCTGTTAGAATATTTTTTCTCCTTTTGAAAAATACCATTTCAGAAGTACTTTCTAAAACCAACTTTCTTCTTAAAAATGTTTTTAAAAGTTCAGTTATTCTCTCACCCATATTCATTTATCTGAAAGTCACTATGATCAAGGCCCAGAATGGTGAATTTGTACATCAGGTGTTAGCAACTAGACCCCATTGTCTAAATAAAAATTAAAGGCCTCCACTGAGTTTCTAATTTTTAAATTTTGTGAAGATTGAGACCAAAGAGATCAAATGAGCCTGGTTCAAGTTCATACAACTAACGATGGTCACATCAACACAACTTGTGGTAATTGATTTTAGTGGTAGGTCAGGAAACTAGATTCTCATAATGATTAGAAGCTGGAGGATCCTCAGACTGGCAAGCATTTGAACATCAGCAATACTTAAGTACAAGAGAAGAAGAAGAAGCAATGGGTTAAAACAGGCAAGAAATCCAAACAGGAAACACTGAGACATCACTAACAAGGATAACTTGAAATCAGAGACATGCTACTTCAAGTAGACAGTTATTGGGGTGGTTGGAGAAAGGCAGGTCATGTCCAAGGAAAGGGCAGATTCTGACAGAGAAGGACACTAGAGGGACATGAGAAGGGGCTCAAGGAAGGATGGGAAAAAAGAATTGGGTGACGGTCTAAAGTTGCAGGTGTTTATCTGAATAATTCTTTGTTATCAATCAATGTTTGGAAAATTGGGGGGAAATTATTTAGCATGCAGATTACTGCTCACAACTAACTGAGTCAGTTCGTTCTTATCCACCTGCCACCTAACAAATGTAGCCCTTGGCTTGCACGTATAAATTTATTCTAGATTATCAGAGACGAGCCAATAATTTTCATCTACTAGAGGCCTATGTGAGAAGTGGGCTGTGAATTTAAATACAACATATTAAAATATAGTAGACTAAAATATCTCTCTTTATGTCATCTTTACAGAAAGCTCTTATCAGGAGTGAGAAGACTCAAAGGACAAGAATCTCTCAATGTTCTAATACCATGTTTAAAATAAACATGAATAAGAGCAGTGAAACAGATTATTCTTGGGGAGGTCTTCAGAGATGATGAACTCTCAGTATTTATTTTTGACAGGGAATTTTAGCTGCTGTTCAGCTCACCCTAGAGTGCAATGGGAAACAGACAAACCACAAGAGTTTTTTGTTTTTTGTTTTCCATAAGACACGTGATGTACACTTCAGGCTACCACAGAGCACTGGACTATCCTGAATACTCAAGATTTAGATCAGAATTGAAGTAACCTCAACCTTTCCAATTTTAGTGGACTTTAATGAGCCATTTACATAATAATTTACTGCTAAAGATAATTCATAGCCCACACAATTCTACTTAAAGTCCATCTTTCAGTCCCTGTGGAATTATGACTTTGTTGTTTAGTTTCAATTTGCTGGCAGAGAAGGAGGGTTATGACATTGGTAGACATTTTTTTTTGTAGCTATAAAAGTGATTTCTTTTTCAGATCTTCAGAACAACAAAGTTGTTTTATAACTGTGGTAGGAATTAGGGTATCTGCATATGTAATTAAATTAAAATGAGATCATTAGAGTGGGTGCTAATTCAATATGACTGGTGTCCTTATAAGAAAAGGAATGATTTGGACACAAACACATATTGAGAAGACAACATGAAAGACATACATACAGAGAAGATGGCCATCTACAAGTCAAGGAGAGAGGCCTAAAACAGATAGATCCTTCCCTCATGATCCTCAAAAGGAATCAGTCCTTTGACACCTTGATCTTGACTTCTAGTGTGTAGTACTGAGAAAATAAATCTCTGTTGTTCTAACCACCCAGTCTGTGGTATTTTGTTGTAGAAGCCCTAGTAAACTAATATAATAATACCACTCTATTCATAATTTTCATCTGTCAAAATCTTACACTTATTTGTATATCCATGGATATGAGATAAAAATGAGATAAACTTTAGGCTACTTAGCAGTTTAAATGCAGTACATATAATGAAGCAGCTTATATTTCCAGTAGCATCCTTCTGGGAACATGAGAAGATTGTTTCTTTCTGTTATCAATCAGAAGATGATTTATAGAATTATTTTATTTTTATGTGCAAAAAGTGCCTAACACAATTTCTGGAACATGGAAATATCTCAATAAATGTTAGTTAATTTCTACTCCAATTTTTTTTTCAAAATGTCAATGTGCAGGTAGAACTTGGGAAAAATCAAGTAGCAGATAAAATTTATCTCCAAGTTCTTGTTCATTTATCCCTTCAGTGACTCTCATTTTGGTAAGCCCTTGCCAAATCACCAGTGCTCTTAGATTTAGTTACCAACTCATGGGTCTAACAAGTGAGATGCCATCATTTGTTAATCACATTTTCTACTTTCACTTTTCTATTGAAAGTTATATGTCCTAGTGACCATTTCTTTATTCAGGAATATGCTCTGCTACCTTGTGTAATAAATTTTCCATACTACATAATACATGTTTGCTCCTATATGTTTATCGGTTTAGCCTCTAGATAATTATCATTAAATGTATACTATGTAAATTTAAGGCAATACAAAAAATGACATACTCTAGTTTTAGTTATAATACTAAAAACATATTTTGGAGTAAATGGATCTTTTGCTGTTTAAAAAATCAGTCACATTTAGTCAACATTTCTCTGAATATTGATATGCACTAGACATAGCATTGTAATTCCCATTTCACATTATAATCTCCATTTTATGAGTAAACTGTCTTAAACCACCTAGTTGATAAATAGTGAAATTGGGATTTGAATTATCTGATTCAAGTTTGTAATTATTATTATTATTATTTTGTAATTATTATTATTATTATGCTCTACATTCCCCATTTTTGGTGTACCAATCTATGAATAAATATGAATATAAATTGGAGGAGAGAGAAAATATTGAAACCAAGTATTTATTTTTTTCTCTATCTTATTCTCTGTTCTGTTCTTGCATCTCAAGGGAGAAACACAAAAATGAGTGAGAAGCTTGAGTGTGGCAAGAATAGTGGGGATCACAGTGGCTCCAGCTGTAAACAAGAGATTCTGGGTGCTCCTTGGGATAAACACAGCTTAAAACAAATAATAACATAATATCTGGAAAGCATCCTAAAAACAGAGACACCTAATTGCAAAAGCCTTCAGTGAAACAAATCTCATCTATATTTATATCTGAGCACTTTACCTTATTGGAAGAATAAGCAAACTTACATAAATAAGCTATGTGTTCTAAAGAATAAAAGAAAAATGTATGCAAAATTTCCTCTGAGTACATTATTGATTTTTCTAGATATCATCGTGAAGGTAGTGAAAATAATCACAACCTAAGAGTAAAGCATACTTGGAAAATGAAATCTTCTAGTTTAAGACTGGGAAAACTCTATCTTACCACGTCTGAGCTGCATAAAGGAACTGTAAGCAAGACTCAACCCTGCAGTTACTTTTTTTCTTGAAGACTGCTTCCAGAAAAAAAAAATATGTCTACATAGGAATTTTCTAAAAAGTTTTCAGTTTTGTAATCTAAACTTCCAAGTAGTCCTAAAGAGAAGGATGTGTCCAAAAGAGGAAAGAAAGGGAATCTTTGCAGTAAAAAATAAATTCGGTACTTAGGAGAATAATAAACTTAGTAAATAAAGTTTGGTAAAATATCTTTTTCACAAATTCTAGCTAACCTAGAAAAAGAGGGAGATTAAAAACTGTGTGCTCTAGTTTAGGCTGAGCAGTCATTTGCCTGGGGGCCGGATAGAGATCATCTGTATGTTCAGTGAGATGGACAAAAATTACTAGTTTTTAAAATACTTTGTGCTGTAATGTCACTTATTATAAGAGCCTACGTGGGAGTCCCCGCCACCCCCCATCCCCCCCCCACAGATGTCGAGTTGCTCTGTTTGAAGCTGGATTGTAGGCCTTGAGCCCACTTACTACTTTTCTCTCAAGCACCCATAGTGATTTCTGATCACCACAGTTTGAAGACCTCCCAACTTTTATCACTCCTTAACATCTTCTAGGTGTGGAAGTTACCTTTGCCTTCTTCATATATGCAGCCCTGTCAGCATATTAGCAAATAAATGAAGTTCAGTAAGACTACAACTTACATCAAGCATGGCAAATATATTTGGTTTTGAGTGCTCATTGATTAATAAGAAGGTTATAATTGACTGTTAAATTCTGCTACACATATTTGTGACCCCCAACATAGGCACTTAAATATATCTAAATTATCCCATAAATAAAAAACATGACAATAATATTGCAGATTTATAACTGATTATCTTTCTATTCTGTTCTATTAGTAAAAGTATAACTATAAAACCTCATGACTTTGGATGATTAGATACAAAGTGTTCTAGTCTTTCCTGGAAATAGAAAACATAGTTAAGGAAGTCTGATTAAATGTTAAAAGAACAAAGTTCAATGTAAGAAACCAGAGAATGCAGCTGGAAGAGGGGGGAAAAAGAAAGAATGAGAAAGAGGTCTAGAGTATATCAACTGTATACCCTGTTTCTTTTTCTAGATAATTCACTGCTGACTGCACCCTTTGTAATGGGAGAATATTTTTCGTGATATTCTCCGAAAGAGGCAACAACTCATTACAGAAAGAAGGCAAATTAGAAGTAAATTCACCGGTTGAAATTCCAACTCAGTAATTCATTAGAAATAAAGGCTGGGAGTGGTGGTTCAAACCTATATTCCCAGCACTTTGGGAAACCGAAGTGAAAAGATTGCCTGAGCCCACGGGTTTGAGACCAGCCTGGGCAACCTGGCAAGACTCATCTCTACAATAAATGAAAAAAATTAGCCAGGTGTGCTGGCACATGTCTGTAGTTCCAGCTACTTGGAAGGCTGAGGCAGAATGATCGTCTGAGCCCAGCAGGTCTAGGCTGCAGTGGCTGTGAGCATGCCACTGCACTCCAACCTGGACAACGAGTGAGACTCTGACTCAAAAAAAAAAAAAAAAAATACCCTGATCCCAGCCTCCTTATTATAAATGGTAACAGTATCAGTAATCTAGTTTGTTATTCAGAGTATTACCAATAATGCAACGAAAACACATGCCATATGGTAGATGAATGGTAGCTAATATTATTGATTTTTCTTTACATAGCCCTGGCCTGAAAAATGTTGACCAAAAATCTATTTTAACTGAGAAACAGTAAATTTGGAAATAAACATAAAAATATGTAAGCACACTGTGTAATGTTCATAGTCTATTCCATTCTTTATCATTTCATAGGCTACTGTATCTCTCCTGATATCTACCACTGGCCTAAACCTCCTCACACTCTTATATGGGGAGAATTGAGAAAAAAAGAAGGTTAAGCAAGCAAATTGAAACATAGAATCTTTGCTTTCAAATTAAGACAGGACTTATGAATTAAACTGCTGAGAAAAATAGACCTTATGCTCCACTCAATTTCTTACACTATGCTTAAAAAAATGATAAATTGTTGTTTATTAGAAATCTGTTCCCTGGTTTGAGGAAATAATCCCTACCCTCAGCAGTGTGTAAATTTAGAATTGAGAACTAGATGTGAAATCTCTAATCTTCTTGAGAAATAATTCATTGTGATGCTTTGATAAGTAAAAGGCCACTCCAGGGCACTGGGAAAAAGCACTGCAATCCTTGTCATCTGTCATCAGTGCTACATAAATAGTTTCCTATGGGCCCAGCAATTGAACAACTGATTTGAGACAATCTCCTCAGATGTGTAAATTTAGAGGCCTTCCTGGAATCTCATATGGAGTGAAGGGACGATGATGGATGGACATTCATGAGAAAATATAAAATTGAAAAATGGGTTTTAACTGATTGATTGTCTTCAACAGAGTTGAGGAGTAGGGTCCCCACAGGCTCATAGAATGATGATTGTGCCTAAAACTGCCCTTCTGCTCTTCAAGAATATAGCTTCATGGGAAACCTGGGACTCACTTTGCACATTGTAGGACCCAAATGGAATAAGATCAAGGAAATGCTTTTTCAGGCATGCATTTCCATCCCTTGTTTCTGGTGAAGAAAATCTTTTTGATTCCTTACTTTTCTGATTATATTCTATGTCCCACAAATTTCATATTTCTGCTCAAAATCTTCAGTGGGAAATTGGGAAGGGTTTCTTAAAATATATGAATCGTCTAGAAATATCTTTTCACGTGAGGCTTTTGTGCACGTGCCATTTCCCTTTGTGCATATGAAGGATACCACCTGTGGCTATCAGTGTAGACATGATGTCCAGAGTGTGAAGGTTTGGTCACTGCTAGAAGATCTCAGAGCTGCCTCCTTTTCTGTCCTCATTTCACATGCAACACACACTGCTTAGGACAGACTGTTGCCATCACTCATTATTGCCCTCCGGTTTGCTGCCATAAGTTACCCAAACTGGAATTTCACAGAAATCCTCCTAAAAAATTTTTTTTAAAGAGTGCTGTAATTTTTTCTTAAATAAAAGTTTTTCATTGACTGTACAGGGGTTAGGTGATTTTATCAGTTCTGCTCTGTGTCTCACTACCTCCCTGACTTTGAAAACTTTTTCCTGAAAAGACACGTGTTAGGAAATAATGCAAAGTCACCTATTGATCTTAAAGTTTTGGATTTGCCTATAGCTGTTAACATCATTTTTGCTAGGTGTGATTGGGACTGTGCTTCAAAGGGTTACAGCAGAGGTGTGGTAAACAGAACAATGACCTCCCTCCACCCCAAATATGGCCATATCTTAATCCCTAGAACCTGTGAATATGTTATCTTACAATGTCAAGAGATTTTGCAGGTGCAATTTAATTAAGGGTTTTGAGATGAGGAGATTATTCTGGATTATCTAGGTGGGCTCCATATAATCATAGGGTCCTTATAAGTGAAAGGGGTAGCCAGGAGAGTCAGAGTTAAAGAAGCAGAGGTCATTAGAATGGTATGATTACTGGATTTGAAAACAGAAGGGTGTTATGAGCCAAGGAAGGCAGGCAGCCTCTAGAAGCCAGACAAGGCAATCGACAGATTCTCTCCTAGAGCCTCTAGGAGGAATGCAATAATACAGATAGCTTGCATGTTCTGTCTTGCTTTGTGCCTAGTTCTAGTGCCTGACAAAGATCCTGACACTTGGTTAGATCCTAAAAAGGTTTATAAATGGATAAATACAAAAGAGATATCTGGTTGGGCACAGTGCTTCATACCTGTTATCCCAGCATTTTAGGAGACTGAGACTGGAGGATTGCTTGAGTCCAGGAGTTCAAGGTTACAGTGAGTTATGATTGTGCCACTGAACTCTAGTCTGGATGACAGAGCAAGACCCCAAACAAACAAACAAAAACAATGAAATGACATTCTCAAATTAGAGGCCCCAGCACTGACTTGTACCCATATTTTGGGCCATTTGTGTACTCAGAACCCCAATATTCATGCCAAACTTTCTGCCCTTCATTCTTACCATTTCTACTACTTGAAACTAGTCTTCCCTTTTTGTGTCTATAGCACTGAGTATGTTACTCTTCAGGCAGAAATATTTCATTATCATTGATGGTGACAATAACAACAGAGGTAGTGTGGTAAGGGGATTGTGTGATTTTGCCAATTGTCAGGTGGAAATAGAGGAAATGGAATGCATTAGTCAGAATCCAACCAGGAAAAGATAACCATTTCAAATATTGAAAACAGAGATAGTATAGTATTGGTTTAAGAGACAGAAGAGTTGAGACTCCAAACAAGAAAAAAGTGCGGTAACCCTGAGATTAGGAACAGCAGAAGCCACTACCACACATAGGCTGAGATAAAGGAAATAGACGTAGTTATTGGAACCTACAGGCTTGGTTTACCAGAAGGATGCTAGGTGGGTTTATTAGGTGGGAATTGAAATCAGGGACAGACACAGGTACCAGTGGAAATGTTACTCGTGGCAAAAAGAGGTAAAGAAATGCCTTGACTCTGCCCTTTTCTCATTCTTCAATCTCTGCCAATGCTTCCTACTGGTCAATCTGTTTCAGAATCCAGCTGACATGTGAGCATGGAAGATCACCCTAGATTCCTAAAGACAGAGCATAATGTAGGGGACAGATGGGATATAGAATAAAGAATGGATCTGAGTTCAAACTTGCCAAGAAACAACATGCAAAGGGAAGGGATTTCAACTTCTTCTTAGTTGAAAGGTATATGTAGGAAAGGTATACAAAGGAATACATAGAATCTAGTTACCTCTAAATTGTTTGCCAATTAACCATTAATAAAACAGTTAAGGCAATCTTAAGCACTATCATTATCATAGAATCTGAAAAAAAATCTGTAATAAACTGACATAAAAACCTGAGACCCAAGGCACTCCTCTAAAAGTATTCAAAGTAATCAAAATAGTCTCTTATTAAACAATGTCAAATAGAAGCTAGTTTAGAACACTCTGTACTCCCAATCTGCATTCTGGGCATATATCTTTTAAGATAAACATAAGAGAAATTCAAAGTCAAAGAAGTCATGCCAAGTCAAACAATAAAAGAAGTGCAGCCAACATCAACTGATAGGTATGTATTTTCCAAGAGATTTACCTTAAGTGTGGGCTGATTTTTCTGTTGAAGACAATATAAACTATCATTTAGACCATGGGGATTGGAAACAACACCTAGAGCTAAAAAGATAGGAAAAAATTAAGTAATGCCTTGGAACGTGGATAAGACAAGGGGACATAAAGTACTTGGCAGTTGTCAGATTTTAACCTAATGGCAATTTTTAATAAACTTAGAATAGTAGATTTCTGACATTAAGATATTGTTAAGCTGTCTTTTATTTTCTCCTTTTCCCCCCCGCTTTGTCACTCAGCAGAAAAATAAATCATCACCTGATGATTCATGACCTAAATTTCAGAACTTTAATTCCAATTCCAGTTAGACAAAAGGATGACTGTTATGACTTTTCATTTAATATGCAATAACTGATTAGCTACTTGTCCACTGCAAACATTGGGTTTATGCTGGGTAGACTAAATATATATTATCACTGAGATGTGTATGGCAGTTTATTTTGTAGTGTTGAAAGAACATTTTTAAAAAGACAATATGTTAGTTAATAAAATAATTACAAGTTTTGTGTCATGAAAGCATTGCGAATTTTTCTTTTTCAATTGGCTATAATAATTTCACCATCATTGACTTTCATACTCTGGAACCAACTGATGACATTGTGCTACTATATGCCTTTTAACCTCAATGGCCCAATTCTAATCTACTGTCCTCAGTGAAGTCACTGCTTCTTGTTACTAAAACCCACAGGCATTTAAAAAAAAAAAAAAAAAAACCATGATGAGGCTGGGCGCGGTGGCTCACACCTATAATCCCAGCTCTTTGGGAGGCAGAGGTGAGAGGACTGCCTGACTCAGGGGTTTGAGACCAGCCTGAGCAACATGGTGAGACTTTGTCTCTACAATAAATCAAAAAATCAACCGGGCATGTTGGTGCATGCCTGTGGTTCCAGCTACTTGGAGGACTGAGGTGGAAGGATTGCCTGAGCCCAGCAGATTGAGGCTGTGGTGTCCATGAGCATGCTGCTGCACTCCAGCCTGAGCGACAAGAGTGAGACTCCAACTCACAAACAGAAAATAAAAAATAAACCATGATGGAATTTGGCCTATGGTAATTCTTCACCTTGTGTCACTTACTAGCACCTTCCCTTTCATATATTTTTTGTCTATATTTTGTTCCTAATGATTCTAAGCATTTAAACATATTTTGTTTCTAAATTAGCTATAAGCTCTTTGAAGCTATGCACAATATCTTATTTCATCTTATACAGAAACTAATGTATATTAAGTGACAGCCTCTCTCGATATACATTTATCCTCACACACTTATTGTTTCCTTCCTTGTGTTATTCTTTTCCTGTGCATTTTAAATGAAAAAAAGCATAAATGAAAAGCAATTCATCAGCTACCTCTGAATGCATGTCTAGCTCTGGAGTTTCTTATAAGAGTAATTTAGTTGAAGGCAAGTCCTTGAACATCCATCATTCCCAACCAAATGTGCCAGAACCAGATAAAACTTTTTAAAATGCTGTAAAACATCATAGTTATATTATTGAGCAACATAAATTTTAGAATCATAAGTGCTAGATATAAAAAGCACCAAGATTAATATGACATGATTCTTGCCTTCAAGTAGTGTACTCCTAGTGGGAGACAGATCAAGTAAACAGATGCAGCATGTTTGGTGTTTTGGGTGGAATTGCAACTCTCCCCACAAATCCATATGTTGAAGCACTAACCACCAGTAACTCAGAATGCAACCATATTTGAAGACTCTTAAAGAGGTGACTAAGTAAAAATGAAGTTGTTAGAGTGGGTCTTAATCCAATCTGTCTGGTGTCCTTATAAGAAGAGGAAATCTGCATACACAAGGAGACACCATAGATACATGTGCACAAAAATTAGATCATGTGAAGACACAATCATAAGGCGGCCGTCTGCAAGCTAAGGAGAGAGGCCTCCATAGAAACCAAAACTACTGACACCTTGATGTTGGGTTTTTAGCCTTCAGATTGGTCACCAAATACATTTCTGTTGTTTATGCTGCCAGTCTATGGTATTTTGTTGTGTCAGCCTTAGCAAGCTAATGCATTTGGTGAGTCCTGCAGTGGGTGTCAGCATGAGAAGCTTTAAAGAGCCATTAGAGGGGGTCTTAGCACAGTTTGCAGGGTGTTATAGACCATAAAGAAAACCTCCTCTGCATTATGTTATCTCTATGTTATCTATTGTCTATGTTAGCTGGGTACTCTCTAGGGAGCATTACTGGATGTCAGTGGAAATTTATCTTTATGTGAATGTGTATATATACACAGATATACCTATAATTCATATTGATGTTTTCTAAGATAATGAGTTAAAGATAGCTAGAAGGGAGAAAACCCAAGTAGCTATTAGGTTTAGCCAGTGGCTTTCAAAATATGAATGTATGATTCCAGACCTTTACAGATGGCACTTTGGAGAGTAAATTTGTAATTACTAGGTCTTATGTGAAGTTGAATGAAAAAGATGATAGAATCATTTTAGAATTGTTTTGGTTGATTAACTCTGCAGCAAAAAGAGCACTTCTTTGAGGAGTTCTCACTGATAAGAATTTTTTTTTCTGGCTGCTGCTGATTTGCATTATAATTCTGTTAATACTTATCACTCAACCTGCCCCCATTGAAACAAGGAGAGTAGTCCTATTGGCACAGAAAGTAAATGAAGATGTCCTTCAGGCTCAAGGGTTGTTTTCTTTCATCTTGAAACTCAGTTTTAAACTAAGTACCACAAGTAGTTGTGTCCTAGTGGGAAAGGGACAAGGAGATGACTTAGAGCGAATGCCTTTCAGTAGCAGAGAGAGAGAGCATTAAGGTAAGTACCCAACATAAGTGAAAAGAAAGTGAAACATGTTATCAGCACCTTTTGTCCTCCCCTTGTGTGGCCCCCAAACTCTTTTTGGCACCCACTCTTCAGGTGCCCAAGTCTAGGGTTCTCCTGCATCTGCTTCTTCTCCCCAGGAGTGTTTGATAAAATATTATTTTGGTTCTGCTCAAAAATACTAAATCTGATCAAATGAATGTGTACTAAGGTATTTACGGTAGATATGCACAAGCCACCACTTTAATGGAGACTTTGTGTTATAATCCAAAGATGTGCCAACCGAATGATGGTGTTACAACACTGTGAGAGTCTAGAGCAGGGGTCACTAACTCAGGATACAGGTGAGGTGTGCAAGTGTGTAACGCAGCTGGATGGGATCCCTGGAACAGGCAACGATACTCCTTCTAAATGGATGCAGCAGCTATTCGTCTCTGGGTGACTGTTGCTACATTAGAATGTGGACTGCTGTTTCCAGGTGTTACTGTCTATGTATTTTTTTATTTTACCTTATTTTATCATAAAGATATGGGGTACAAGTCAGGATTAGGTTTATAAGTAATGTATGTGCAGGTGAGGTTTGGGCTTCCAACTGGTTCTCACTTCCCCTGGTTTAAAATCAGGCACCCTATGTGTTGTTACATGTCCCCCTCACTTCCTTCTTCCCTGGTAGTGTTCCATGACTGCCAATCCTTCCCTTGAGTTATGTGATCAATGTTCAGGTCCCACTTATGAGTGAGAACATGTGCTATTCAGTTTTCTGTTTCTGTGTTAGATAGCTAAGAATGATTGTCTCCAATTCCACCCAATCTCTCATTTTTAGTAAGAGAAACCATATAAAATATCAGTTGTACATGAGTCAAAACAAAGATATATGTACAGGCCAAAATAGCTTTATGGAACACCTCTAATCTAGAGTCAAAGATATTTTAAGACAACATATTTCATATGTTTATGCCAATGAAAATAAGGTCATCTTTTATTCTCAGCAGATAATGAATGAACATTTTGTACAAAGATGATCAAGTAAATATTGTAGAGTGGGAAGCCAAGAAAATGAGTTGTAGTTTTCCACCTTCCCAAGAGAATGGCTTGTGTAAGTTACCTGTTCTTTCAGAACTTTATTTTATATAAAATAAAAGTGGTTTCTGAGATCACATATGATCTTATGATTGTAACTAAGATTTCAATGTAAAATTTCTTCTCAGTATGGTTTTTGAGTTTTTGTTTCCATTTACAAAAGATGCTTTATTTGAATAGGTTAAATCTTTTTTAAAAATATTAAATATGTCTTTATCTTATTTAGGTATTTAAATAATATAGGCAAACTCAAAGCCAAATCACTATGTCAATGTACCAGTGTCAGGGGAGAGGATCTGGTGAGGGAGGAAACAAAGATTTCCAGTCAAGTCACCAACCTAAAAGCTGCTTCTGAAATTAGCTGAGTAGAGACAGCTAAAAAAATCAATAGGTATGGAAAATTGGATAAAGGAACAGGGATCAAAAAGAATAACTTGAGACAACTTTGCAAACTAAAATTTCAGCTACATGAGAAAAATTAAGGTCATGAAAGATAGTTAGCACATTTTACAAATAGAAAACTTACTCTTGTGAAATTTAAAATAAAAGGGTAAGAAAACTGTACATACTTGATATAGTGACAGAGATAAGAATTAAGTCATATTCATCAAAAAAAAATTAGGAGAAATAAAGCCAGGGACTGTGAATTTAAAAAAACAGAACAGAATAAAATGGAAAACAATCTGAAGTCCTGGGACTAAAGATGTTTTTGACATTGATATAAAAAGATCCAATGGACCAAAAATAAATTAAAGACATAAGAAAAGAATAGTAAACTGAATGATACTATTGAAGACCATATATACATTATATGTATATATAATGCATATGTTTATATATATAATGTATATACTTGAAAGCAACATTAAGAAACATAGAAGTTTTCATGAAAATTCCCCACATATGCCTAACAGGAGTTCTAGGTTTTCAGAAAAGAGGTTCAATAGGCAGGCTATATTCAAATACAATTTTCAAAAGATGTTTTCTTATATGGAAAGTGAATATCAAATGCCAAAAGCATAAATGAAATAAATCTATATTTAAACACAATGCACTGAAATTTCAGTATATCAAAATAACGAGAATAACAGAAAAATTTATCTCTGGAATAACATTTTCCAGCAAAGAAATTTTACCTTTTACAAAGAAAGGGCAATTAGATTGACAGCAGACTTTTCGATAGCAACAATAACAGTTGAGTGAAACTAGCATTAAACCTGTAACAAGCACCAATTTCTCATGATAAAACAAGTCATTTCAGACATACAGAGACCTATCAAGCTCCACAAAGAAAAAAATCACTGGAGAAAGTGCTTCAGCAAGAATTGAGATCCTGAGGAGAGAAATGCAAGAAGTAAAGATAAGTGAAGTAACTAGGAAAAAATAAATATTACTATTGACATTAAAGAATTTTTGTTTTTATAAAATTAGAATTAAAATTCAAATCATTGGAAATGAAGTGGGTAAATATGGAACGGAATGGTAGTTGCTAAGGTCTCTGTCTTCTTCTGGTAGGGGATACAGATACTGAATATTTTAGTCTTAGAAACATAAAATTATGCATTCCAAATTATACCAGAGAACAAAAACTTTATTAACAGAAGTCAAGAAAAAATAAACAGCAAAGGAAAAGCATGTTTAACAGAAACATAAACGAAAAGGCAGAAATTAGTCCAAATGTGTCAGTAATTAGTAAAAATGTAATAGATAAACTAACTTATTAAGAGATTAAAATATCATTTTTATTTATTTATTTATTTATTTAAAATTTTTGCTTCTTAGGAAAAAAAAGTCAAGAGAAAAATAAAACTGCACTGAAAGTTTGAAAATCTTTTTAAAAATAGAAAATACATGCCAGACAAATTGAAAATTAAAATGCATGGGTGGTTCAGAAGTAGGATTTTTGCCTGCCAAGGTAGCCACTAACAATTTTATTCAAAAATGTTATTTTCAAAAGGGAATAATTAGCAGTATTAGGATGAGTTTTATTAATAATTTAACAAAAATATAAGCCATGTCTTATGTAACACTTTCAGAAAATAGAAAAAAGGAACAATCCCCCCAACATTTTGTGATATTGATATAAACTCATTAACAAATATGACAAGAACAATATGGAAAATAAAAATTATGGGTGAATTTCAAGTTTTTCTTTGTTACCATTAACTAGCTAAAAATCAAATCAAATACCTTGTGTGTGTGTGTGTGTGTGTGTGTGTGTGTGTGTGTTGTTGTTGTTGTTGTTTATAACCTGAAAAATATCTAGTCCACTGGACCAGTTTTAGAGGATCCAAAAGACTTTAAGGGTTTCCCCCAATCTGTTAGTCTCTTATCAACATATAATGTGAGGCAATGCAGATGGTGAATTTTAACTTCAGCATGTATTTTTTAATTCATTAGGTTGTACTCTCTAAAATGTCATAAACAATCATAATCACCTTGAAAATTTCTAATGCTTATAACGTTGCTACATCTGAAGAAGGTGTTCAGTACTGCTTCAATTCTATAGCACTAGAAGTTTCTAAAATTCTATAACACTAGAATTCTAGAAGGTGCTTCTATTTTGTAATTTGATATTAATTTTACAGCCAACTTTTTGTATCTATAAAATATTAACCTCAATGTGCAAAATGCAGTCCTGTCAACATTGATTTATGATCTCACTTACAAAAGACATCCACCAGGGGCTGGTGTGAGAACACAAAATAATAACCCTGAAATACGATGATATTCTAAGTCTTAGCCCTGTCTGTCCTTCCTCCATCAGCACATGCACGCTTAGCTCAGACGCAAGCACAGATAAATGTCTTCAGTTTGAATTAGTATTGAGCCAGTATAGTTTTTTTTTTTTTAATGGGGGCATAAAACCTTCTAAATCATGTAGTACTTTTAAAAGTAGTGAAATAGCTTAACTTTTAAATATTTATAATAAAAATTAATGACTAATGAAATATTTACAAGTAGACGTTCATCTAAGCTAACTGCAACAATTAGAGATGATTCATTAGTAGTGCTGATATATCACTGTAAGTATATTGACACAATAAAAATGTTATTTTTGTATTGGACTAAAGTAAATACTTTTAAAATACCTTGATAAATTCAATTTTATGTGTCTGTAAATAAAGACACAATGTGGTACATTTTAGTTTAATTTTATTTTTTCATTCAAGGAGGCCAATGATATAACTGAAATTAATACTATTTTATTTTAATAATAGTAAAAATGGTGTAAGGACAACAATATTGTTACAGCAAGATCCTTATATCACCCATTCAGAAAATATTTAAGAAAAGATAGACTTTATGTTCAGTCAGAACTGTGTTCCTCCTGAGTAACCATAGGCAAATTTCTTAACTTCTCTGATCCTCAGTTAACTCGTCTGTTACAAGGGGTAATGATATCTCCTTTATGGTTGCAGGGAGAAGATATAAGATAAAATATGTACACAGTGGCTGGCACATTGCAAGCATTCAGTAAATGAAAACAATTTTTTTTTATTAATTAATAATAGGGACCAAATAACACTGGTGAACACATAGGACATACATGCAATTTTAAAATTCATATACTTAGTGAACTACAGATAGATAATGAGAATTAAATGCAAAGTGAACTAACAACACAAAAATAACTCCTAATTTGTGTCTCAATTATATGAGGGGGACTCCCCCAAAAAACCGGAGTTATTTTTTGGAAGGTGGCTCTTGTAGCACAGGCTTCCCCCTCTAGATAAGTGTTTTAGGAACCCATTGGCATCAATGTACCAGTTAGCCTTGTTGTGGGACGTTGCGTTCAGCAATAGTAAATTCAGGGGGGAGATGTTTTCACTGCCTTTGCCCATTTCATGACGGGTGATTTATGAGCACACCTGCCCACACCTCACTGAGTGTTCAGCAGTTTTTGACCAAAAACAGCATGACCCCTGTGCCTTACCCTGATTTCTTCCCGAGCAACTTTTTTTGTTTTCCAGATGAAAAAGTCTTAAGAGAAATGTTTTGCCCATGTGAAAGAAGTGAAACAAAAAACGGCAGAAACATAAAAAGACATCAACATTGATGAGTTCAAAAACTGTTTTGAACAGTGAAAAAAGTTTCTTGATAGGTGTTTTGCATCAAACGGAGAGTACTTTGAAGGTCACTGAAATTTAAATATATAAGAATAAATACAGAATTTTTTTATTAAAAAATTCTGGGTTTTTTTGGGTTCCTCCCTTGTAAAATGAGCACATATATGTTATTTAAAAATTAATGTAAAAAGAGTAAATATATTTCAGAGTAAAATATTAATTCAATTATTACTCGAATGAATTGGCAAATGTGATTTAAGGTCATAATTTAAAAAAAATCAGATTGTGACCCAAAGAAACTGAATTAGATCAGCTATAAGTCTTTCAGAACTGGATTTTTTTTAAGGGAACTGTTGACAAGACATTTTGCCTATGGCCATAGAACCAGGTGTTCATGAAATTGGTTTTAAGACACTCCTTTATCTCATAAACAATCCCTAGTTATCGTAACAGATCTTTTTTTTTTTTTTCTTCCTGATGCTTTTGTTTCCCAATGCATATTGACAGAATTTAAGTGCGGCCTCTGAGGCAGTGTTTGGAAAGCAGACATTTTTCACTAGCTTTATTATATGGACAAGAGATATAAATCAACCTGATAAATATCCTGGGCAAACGTGAGGGCCAATGAAAGTGTGAAAATGAATTGAGTTATAATGAAAAGAAGGATTTTATTGTGCAGAGCTGTGAATATTTTAAGACAAAGGGTATGTTCACTTTCTGATGCTTACATCAGAACTCTCAACTGTGTCTTTTGTCTATAATTCATTGTGTGTCTCTGAAGTTACCAGGTGTGAATTGGATGGCTTCAAAAGTGATCAATATCAGCACTTTGCTCTATCATTGATTTGGTATGTCAGTGTGTCACCATATACTAAAGAATGTTGGTGAGGATTCAGTAGCATAAAAGTTAATAGAAGAAGTGTCACATTACACAGATGTTCATGAGAAAGCATTAATAAACTTTCTTGATATAATGATAGAACAGTGTGGATGAGCTTGTAAAGAATATGGTGATAAAATTCTCATTAAAGTCAGATTTTTATATAAATAAAATATAGTTTATCATGAGATTAAATAACATTCAAATATCAAAAATAATGTTTAGATGAAATGATATAACTGGAGCAGAAGGAAGTAAGAATAGTTACAGATGAAATATTTACCATGTTGATGCTGCAAAAATGGGTACATAGGGTTTACTGTAGTATTCTATTTTATGTATGTTTTAAATTTTCTTTAAAGGTTTTGAATATGATGTTTAAAATATGTTTCATAACATTAGTATATAATATGGTAAACAAAAAAGAAAAAGGTCATAAAATGGCAAATGTAATATAAACTTAATGGAAACAGTATATAAAAGAAAGATTTCACAAACAGTTCAAGATATAAATAATAATTGTCTCTTGAAAGTGGCATGAGTGATTATTTTATTCTCTATAATTATCTATAAATTTTCTAAAATTAATCCAAAAAGTACACAAATGATTGTAAATACTGAAGAAAATTCAATGTGTGCATTATTCATAAGAAGCTACCCACACATTATGAAAAGTCAATATATAAAAAAAAAACAAGGCATAAACTTCTTTAATCCTGTTACCATACAGAGCACTATACAAGACAGTCTTTGTTCAGAACAGATCTGTGAAGATCCAAGGTTTGCCTTGTGGTTTAGTTCAAAAACACTGGTTTGAGTTGAGCCATTTTAAAAAATCTTTGTGACTTTGTGTAATTTATTTAATCCAGGTTCATTTTCATACAATTTTAAAAATACAATTGTACAATTATGTAATTATGCAAACAGTAATAGAACATGCCTTGCAGGGTTGTATAGGGAATAAATGATATGATCTGAGCAAAGCACATATTCCAATGTCTTATACATAGTTCTTGATGATTAACTAATAGTAGTAACACAGTGTTGACAGAGGCTCTCTGGTATTTCATTTTCATTTATATAATATTATGTCTCTGTCTTCTACTTTCCTCTAATATAAAATTAATTATTTTAATTGCAGAATGATATTGTGCTAGCAAGCTTAAAAACAACACTAATGTCTTTGTATATCTCCATCAGATCTTTTTGGTGATCATGTGTATTGTCAATGCGCAGTAATATTTTGAAAGGAATTTCTTTTTCTGAGTAGTAGGTCTCAAGTAGGCTTAAAATATTTAGTAAACCATGTTTTAAACAGATATGCTGTCATGAAAGCTTTGTGGTTTCATTTATAGAGCACAGGCAGAGTAGATGTACTATCATTTTTAAGGACCCTTAAGGGATTTTCAGCATGATACATGAGCATTGGCTTCCATTTACACCACCAGCTGCATTAGTCCCTAACAAGAAAGTCAGCCTGCCCTTTGAAACTTTGAAGCCAAACACTGACTTCTAGGAAAAGCTAGGAAAGTCTTAGGTGACATCTTCTTCCAATAGAAGGCTGTTGTGTTTACGCTGAAATTCAGTTGTTGCCGGGCTCGGTGGCTCAGCCTGTAATCCCACGCTTTGGGAGGCCAAGGTGAGTGAATTGCCTGAGCCC
>CAUYQG010012027.1:0-18241 GCA_963574415.1 Tarsius wallacei
ATTGGAGTTCTCCTGGCTTAAGGTCTGCTGTGGGGACTATATAGGAGTCAAAATTTAAATAATCATAGTCAGTGTATTTATAACATCAGTGTCATTGATGACCTATGGTTGTAAATGTTAGGGAAGTACTGTTGATTTTATCTATTATGTAGAGATTATGCAGGGAAGGAAGAACAATTGAAATAATGTTAATAACTGGTAAGATAGTTCATACTGTCGCTACTTCTTGTACTTGTATGAGTTAATTTAATTGTTAATATGAGGGTAATAATATAAAGTACTAGTGAGCTAATTAGATGAGGTAGTTATTTGGAAATCTAACTAGAAAGGGTATGCCATAAAGATACACAAGGCTTTAACATGTAATTTAACTTTGATAAAGTTATGTAATAGTTTTACTAATATCTTATTGATAAAGAAAGTAATAATGGTTATGGCGTTGGGTTGAAACCAACTTTGGGAGGTTAAATTTCTTCCTTTTTTGTTAATTATGCTTTTACATAGGTAGTTTCCTCAAATGTATGGTAAGGTGGTGGGCAGCCATGGAGTCATTCAAGATTTGTAGCTAGTAATTCAACTGCTAAAATTTCTCACTTCAAAGCAAAGGATTCTCAGACTATAAAGATTATTAGTATGACTGTAGTAAGAAAGATAAATGAACATACAAACTAGATGGTATTTCATGTATTGTATACATCAGCATAATCAGAATATTGTCAACTGATAGTCCAAAAAAGTGCTGAGGAGAAAAGTTAGGTTTACTCCTATGAATATAATTGCAAAGAAGGTTTTGGTTCAGTTGGGATGGGGGGTAAAACCCAAGAATAGGGGAAATCAATGGATGAAGCCTCCTATAATTGCAATGACTGCTCCTATTGATAGAACATAGTGGAAATGGGCTAGTACATAGTAGGTGTCATGCAGGACAATATCAAAAGAAGAGTTGGTGAGGCCAATTCCTGTCAGACTGTCAACGGTGAAGAGGAAAATGAAACCTAGGGCTCATAGTATGGCGGGAGATCACTTAATATTTCCTCCATGAAAGGTCACCAGTCAGCAAAATATTTTTACACCAGTGGAAATAGCAACAATTATGGTAGCAGGTGTAAAATATGCCCAGTTGTCTACATCTATTCCTACTGTAAATATATGATGGGCTTAAGCAATAAAACCTAGGAGGCCGATGGATATTATAGCTCAGACTACTCCTATGTAACCAAATGATTGTGCTTTTTTTGTTTATTTTTTGTTTTGTTTTTTCCCAGAATAATATGTTACAGTGTGTGAAATATTACCAAACCCTGGGAGAATAAGAATATAAACTTCAGGGTGACCAAAGATTCAGAATAGGTGTTCATAAAGGATAGGATCTCCTCCAGCAGAGTTAAAGAAGGTTGTGTTCAGATTTTGATCAGTTAAAATATGTTGATTCCTACAGCTAAATCTGGGAAAAGTAAAACTGCAGGGACTAGTACAGATCATACAAATAATGGGGTCTGATACTGTAATATAGCAGGGGGTTTTATATTAATAACAGTTGTAATAAATTGATGGCACCTAAGATTGAAGACACTCCTGCTAGATGCAGAGAGAAGATTGAGCCAGAGGCTCCTGTGTGAGCAAGATTTCCTGCTAGAGGCGGGTAGACAGTACAGGAAATACCTGCTCTGGCTTCGACTATTGAGGAAGCCAGTAGTAAAAGGAAGGATGGGTATAGTAGTCAGAAACGTACATTGTTTATTTGCGGTAATGCTATATCAGGAGCCCCAATCACAAGAAGGACCAGTCAATTGCCAAAACCCTCAATTGTAATAGGCATAACTATAAAGAAGAGTATCACAAATGCATGGGCAGTAAAGATTGTATTGTAGATTTGGTCGTCTCCTAGCAAGGCTCCTGGTTGGTCAAATTCTCCTCTGATTAGAAAGCTAAGGGCTGTCTCTGTTATTCCAGCTCAGGCACCAAATAATAAATACAAGGTCCCAATGTCTTTGTTGTTAGTTGAGAATAATCAATGGTTAATGAACATAAGAAGAGGTAAAATGGCTGAGTAAACATTAGGCTGTAAATCTAAAGTCAGGGGTGAAATCCCCTCTGAGGTTTGATATCATGTTGAATTGCAAATTCAAAGCAGCAGCTTTAATTCTGCTGGGACTTCTCCAGCCTTTTTTTTCTCTGTGGTGGGAGAAGTAGAATGAAGCCAGTTGATTAGGGTGTTTAGCTGTTAACTAAACTTTTGTGAGGTCAGAACCCACCAATCTAGTAGGGGGGGCTTAATAAAATTAACTGGTTTGCACTTAGTTGATATAGAGTGAGGCTCTGCAGTCCTTAAGGGGAATACAGGAATTAAGCACAGTTGCTTACTTAGGGCTTTGAAGGTTCTTGGTCTGGTTAATTTACATTCCTAGTCCAGTAAAAATCCTATGTGATTAATGCCCCAATGACTGGCCATTCTCTGTGATGGGTGTCGTGGTGTCAGGACCTTCTACATTATGAGTTTCCCATTGATCGAGTGTCCTCTGTGATTGGTGCTCCAGAGACAGCCATTTTTATTGATGGGTTTTCCAGTAACTGAGCCTCCTCCATAATTGCTGTCCCAGTGACTACACCTCCTATGAAAGATGCCTGAGTGATTGACCCTCCTCTGTGAAAATGTCCCTGTGACTCATCGTTCTCAGTGATGGGTGCATCTACCTAATGGGTCTCTAATTGACTGACTCTCTAGTATTATGGGTGCTCCAGTGAGCATGACTGTTCTGTGATTTATTCCCTAGTTACTGGTCCTCCTCCAAAATTTGTGTCCCAATTACTAGCATGCCACTGTGATGAATGTTCTTGTAATTGGGTCATCTCTATCTTGGGTACCCATTAACAAAATATTTGATATGAGTGTACAGTGGTTAGTTTTCCTCAGTTTTAGGTGCCCCAGTAACTGCGCCTCCTCTGTGATGGTTGTGCCAGAGACTGACCTTCCTCCATATTGGGTGCCACAGTGACAAGTTCTCCTCTATGTGAGTGTCCCAGTGACTTACCTTCCTCTGTGAGGGGTGTCTCTGTGACTAGCCCACATCTGTGATATGTGCACCAGTGACTGGTCCTCCTCTATTATGGAAATCCAGGTGAATATCTTTCCTCTTTGAGGGCTGTTCCCGTGTTTGGCTTTTCTCTGTGATTAGTGCCCCAATGTCTGACCCACTTCTGAGAAAGCTGTTCCAGAGACTGATCCTCCTCTGTGATGGGTGCCTCAGTGATTGGCTTTCCTCTGTGATGTGTTCCCTAATGACTGGTCCACCTCTCTGTTTATTGCCCCAGTTAATGATCCTCCTCTGTGAAAAGCCCCCAGTGACTGATCTTCCTCGGTAATTGATGACTCACAGACCAGTTTTCTCAGTGATTTCTGCCCCAGGGCCAGCATCTCCTACATAATGGTTGAACCAGTGACTGTCCCTCTTTTGTGATCTGCACCACATTAATGGGCCCTCCTCTGTAATGAATGTTCCTGTAACTTGACCTTCTCTTTATTGAATGCCATAATGATAAGACCTTCTCTGAAATGAGTTTCCCATTTACTTTTTCCATTCAGTTATGGATGTCTCAGTGATTTTCCATCCTCTGTTTTGTGTGTTTGTGTGTGCCCCAGTGACTGACAGTCATCTGTGATGAATGCCCCAGTGAATGGCCCTCTTCTGTGACAGATGTCCCAGTACTCTTCAGTGTTGTGGGCCTCTGTGACTTTTCTCCTCTATTATGGGTGCCACAGTGACTGGGTCTTCTCTGTGGTCATGTCCCCAGTGACTTGCTCTCTTCTGTGATGTATGACTATGTGACTGTGACTCCTTTGTGTTTGCTGTCTCATTGATTATCACTCCTCTGTGATAATTGCTTATCTAACAGTCTCTCCTCTGTAATACATGCCCCAGTGATTGACCATCCTCCATAATGGGTACTCCAGTTACTGTACTCTACTCTGTGATGGATGTCTCCGTGTCTATCACTACTCTGTGATAGGTGCCCAGATACGGGTCCTACTTTATGATGTGTAACTCAGTGACTACCCATTATGGGTGCCCCAATGGCTGGGCTTTCTCTAGCATTGGTGACCCAGTTACTAACCCTCTTGTGGTGGGTACTCCAGTTACTGGGCCTCCTCTGTGATGTGTGTCCCAGTGATCGGCCCTCTTCTCTTATCAGTGCCTCAGTGTCTTGTTTTTTGGAATGGGTGCCATAATTATTAATACTCATCTGTGATAAATGTCTCAGTGACTGGCTTTCCTCTGTGATGGATGCTGAGGTGTCAAGCCCTCCATGTTGATGGGTGCCACAGTGACTACTTCCTCTGTGATGGGTGTCTCAGTGACTGTCCTACCTCTTTGATAGGTGTCTTTTTGACTATGGTGCCCAATTCCTAGGCCTCCTCTGAAATGGTTACCGCACTGACTTTGACCACTCTGTGAAGGCTGCCTTGTCTGAGATCAGATCCCCAATGACTGCGCACCACCTAATAATTCCTCCCAAACTGGACCTCCATTGTGATGGGTGCCTCAGTGACTGATTCTCATCTATAATGTTTTCCTCAGTTACTGGCTTTTCTTTGTGATGTCTTACCCAGGGAGTAGCCTTCTTATGTGATGAATGTCCCAGTGACGTACCCCCATCTATAATATGTGTCCTTGTGACACACTACTCTGTAATGGATTCCATAGTGACAGGCCTTCCTCTATTATGGGTAGACCAGTTAATGGGTCACTTCCATAATGTGTTCCACAGTGATTGGTCCTCTGCTATTATGGGTGACACAGTGTCTGATTTTTTTCTGTGATGGGTACAAAACTGTTTTTCCTGCTCTGTGGTAGTTGCCCCAATTACTGGCCTTCCTCTCTAATTAGAGTCCCATTGACTAAGACACTACTCTTGGGTGCCCCAGCGATCATTGCTCCTCTGTGATAGGTTCTTCAGTTACTGGCCCTAGTGAGTGATGTGTCCCTCAATGATTGCTTCTCCTTTTTGTTGGTTACTTCAGTGAGTATTCTTCTTCTGTGATGGGTGTCCCAGAGACTTTCCATTCTCTATACTATGTGTCCCTATGACTCACACTCATCTGTCATGGGTGCCCCAGTAACTGGTCCTCATCTATAATGGATGCTCTAGTGACTAAACCTCCTCTGTGGCGAGTTACCTAGTGTCAGTTTTCCTCTGTGGTGGGTGTCCTAATGACTGGTTTTCTTCTATGATAGCTGCCCAAGTTAAAAGGCCTCCTCTATAATGGGTGCCCCAGTTACTGGGACTCCTCTGTAATTGATTTCCTCATGACAGGCCATACTCAGTTATGTCTCTCCTAGTGACTGGCCTTTCCTGTGATTCATACCCCAATGACTGACATTCCTTCATAATTGTAACCCTAGTAACTAGCTCCCATCTGTGATGGATATCCTACTTGCTTTGCCTCCTCAATAAACGGTGCCTCATTGATTAGCCCTCCTTCATGTTGGATGTCCATGTGACTGACTATCCTGTGTTTTGGGTGAACCAATTACTGTCCTCTGTAATGGGTGTCCCAGTGACTGGTCTTTCTCCATCATTGGTTCCCCAGTGATTAGCCCTTCACTGCAATGTGTTTGAAAGTGACAAGACTTCTTCTGTGATGAATGTCCTAATGACTCCCCTGTGATGCTTGTCTTTTTGATTGGCTCTCCTCTGTGATGGGTGCCACAGGGATTGACCCTGCTCTGTGAGGGGCTACAATATGAATCACCCTGCTCTGTGTTGGTGCCTTAGTGACTTACCCTCCTGTATGATAAGTGCCCCAGTGACTGGTCCTTATCTGTGATGGTTTTATGAGTGACTATCTCTCCTCCATAATTGGTAGACCTGTGACTAGCTGAACTTGCTGAGGGGTGACCTGTGACTGACACTTATCAAAGATTGGTGACCCATTAAATCTCCCTCCTCTGTACTGAGTGCCACAGGGAATAGCTTTCCTCAGTGATCAGTGCCCCAGTTAGTGGCCGTTTTTTATCATGAGCTCCCCAGTGAATGTGTCCTCTCTGTGATGGTGCCCGGGGATTGGCCTTTCTCCCTAATGGTTTCCCCAGTGACTAACACTGGTTTGTGATGGGTGTTCAATTTTCTGAGCCACTTTTTTAATATGTGCCAGTTTGACTCTAACTCTTTTGTGATAGATGCCCCAGTGACTGGGTGTCCTCCATTATGTGTACTCCAGTGATGGGGTCCCCCTGTGATGTGTGACACAGTGATTAGCCTTCATATAGAATGGGTACCCCTGTGACAAGCCCTCATCTGTAATGGGTGTAACAGTGACTGGGCCTCCACCATAATGAGTTTCTTAGTAACTGAGTGTTTCTGTGATTGATGGCACAACTGACCAACCTTGTGATGGATGTTCCAGGCTTCTGTTATGGGGGTCCATGTAACTGGTTCTCTTTCAAAATGGGTACCCCAGTGATTAACCCTCCACTGTGATGACTGCCCCAGTTTCTGGACTTTCTCAATAATGGGAGCCCCTGTGACTGACCATCCTCTATGATGCGTGTCAAAGTGACTGGGTCTCCTCCATAATAGGCACTCCACTGACTGGTCTTCCATTTTGATTGGTGACACAGTGATGGGCCCGTCTCCAAAATCTGTTTTCCTATGACAAGTCCCCCTCTGTCACAGGTGTTCCAGTAGCTGAACAACCTCCATAATTGGTGTCCCAGTGACTTACCCTCTTCTGTGATGGATACCCCAGTAATTGGCTGTTCTCTGTGATGGGTGACACAGTGATTGACTTTCCTTGTGATACATATCCCAGTGATGGGGTATCATCTATAATATGTGCCCCAGTGATTGACATTTGTTTGTTAAAAATGTCCCAGTGACTTATAATCCTCAGTGATGAGTGCCCTAGTGGCTAGTTTTCCTCTGTGATTCTTGCCCAAATGGCTGGGACTCCTACCTAATGAGTGCCTCAGTGACTTGCACTTCTTCATCATGGATGAGTGACTGTACATCCTCATTCATTAGTGGTCAAGTGAGAGTTCTTCCTCTGTTACGGATGCTTATGTGACTACACCTTCTCTATAATGGGTGTCCCAGTGACTGGCCATATTCTGTGATGGATACCCAAGTGCCTGGCATTACTCTGTGATGACTGCCTCAGTGACTACTCCTTCACTGTTATTAGTGTCCTAAAGACTGACCCTCCATGTGATTGTTGGCCCAGGGGTTGCCTTTCTTCTGTGATGGGTGTCCCAGTGACTGACTCTCTTCTGTGATTGCTACATGAGTGTTTAGCCTTCTGTGATCAGTTCTCGAGTGATTGGCCCTGCTCAATAATGGATGACACAATGACTGGTCCTCCTCTGCAATGGGAATCTGAGTGACTGGGTCTTATCTAGAATGGTTGCTCCTGTGACTCACCTTTTCTGTGATGTGTGCCCCATTGACATGTTTTTCTTTGTGATGGGTTCCTCAGTGAAAGGACTTCCTTTGTGATTGCTGCACAAGAGATTAGGCCTCCTCAATAATGAGTGTCCATGTAACAGGACCTTCTCCATTATGGGTGCCAAGTGATTGGGTCTTGTCTGTGATTAACGTCCCTGTGACAAGCAGTTCACCATAATGGCTTCCATAGTGACTAGCCCTCATCTGTAAAGATTTTCTAATGAAAAGTCATCCTCCATAATTGGTGCCCCAGGGATTGGCTCTCCTCTTTTATAAGTGCCCCAGTAACTAGCCCTTCTCTATGAGTGGTGTCCCTATAACACCCCAACATATGTGATGGGTGCTGCAGTGATTGGCCCTCATCTGATATAGGTGTCCCAGTGGCTGGAGCTTATCTTGAATGGGTGCCTCAATGACCTCCTCCATGATGGGTGCCCCTATAACTTGTGTGTCCTGTCATTATAGGTGTCCTTGTGGTTGGGTCTACTCAGTGATGAAAACCCCAGTAACTGGTTCTCATATGCGATGTCTGCTGTAGTGATTGGGTCACATCTGTGATATGTGCACTGGTGATTGGGCCCCCACTGTGATAGCTTCCAGTGACAGGCTTTTTTCTTTGGTGGGTGACACAGTGAATGTCTTTCCTTTATAATCTGTGACCCAGGGACTGGCTCGGCTTTGTGATGTGTGTCCCAATGATTGACCCTCTCTCCTATTGAGTGTTCCAGTACTGGCCCTGGAACACTGATGGTGTGTCCAAGGGACTGTCCTTTTCTGTGATGGGTGCACATGAATAACTCCTTCTGTGATGGGTATGACTGGGTTACCTCTGACATGATTGCACAATGACTCACCCTCCACATTGATGGGAGCCTAGGTAACAATTTCTCCTCCGTGTTGGCTGCCTCAATGACTACACATGCTCTGTAATGTGTACTCAGGTGATTGGGCTTCCTCTTTGATTGGTGTCACAGTGACTGTTACACAGTGGGTCAGCCTCCTGTGTGATGAATGCCCAGGGACTGGGCTCATCTGTTCTTGGTTCCCCAGTGACTGGCCTTTATATATAATTGTTGCTCCAGTGACTGACCCTCCTCTCTGGTGGGTGTCCCAGTGACAGGGTCTCCAATGTAATTGAAGATGCAAAAACAGGCCAGTATTTGTGATGGGTGCCACAGGGACTAGATCTCTTCTAGGGTGGGGGTTCTTGTAAGTTGGTCTTTCACAAACTGAGTATCCCAGTGACTAGCTTGCTGTGGTGATGTCTGTCCAGTTTCTGGGCTTCTGCCATAATGTGTGCCCCAGTGACTTGCCTTCTTCTGTAATGTGTGTCCCAATGACTGTCTTCTACATTATGGGTGCTACATTGACTGTGCTTTCTCTTTGATAGATGCCCCAGTGACTGACCCACCTCCAAAATGAGAGCCCCAGTGACTAGCCCCCCCTCTCATGAATGTTTCACTAATGGCCTTCTCCACAATTGGTGTCCCATTCACTAGCCCTCCTTTTGATAGGCGCCCCAGTGATTGACCCTCTTGCTGTTATGTTTCCCAATGGTTCAGCCTTCTCCAAAATGGGTGCTCCTTAACTGGGCTTTCTCTTTTTAGGTGGTTCAGGGACTGGCCCTCCTCCAAAATGAATATCCCAGTAACTAGTCACCCTCTGTCATGGGTGACACATTAACTGTGCATCCTCCATAACTGGTGTCCCATTTATTAGCCATCCTTTGTGATGGCTGCCCCAAAGCCTGGCCCTTTTCTATAATACATGCCCCAGTGACTGGCATTCTCTTTGATGAGGGCCCAAATGATTGTCACTACTATATGAAAGTTGCCCCAGTGACTAACCCTCCTCTGTGATTGATGTCCCAGTGCTTGCACCTCCTCTATGTTGGTTTACCAATGACTAGACCTCCTCCATTATTGATGCCCAGCGACTGGGCCTCCACTGTTACTGATGTTCTAATGACTGGTACTCTACCACAATGGTTTCCATAGTGACTAGTCCTCCATTGTGAAGGTTGTCCCATTGACTGGTCTTCCTCCATAATGGTTGTTGCAATGACTGGCCCTGCAATGTTATAGGTGCAACAGTGACTAATCCTCTCTCTGTTGGATGTCCCAGTGACTAGCCCTCCTCTGTGTGGGGTGCCTCAATAACTGGTCTGCCTCTAATTGGTGGTCCAGTAATTGGCCCTTATGTGGATAGGTGCTCCATTTATGGAGACTCCTCTTGCATGGGTGACTCAGTGACCCCCTTTCTTATGGGTAGCACCTCTGTGACGCTGCTGTGATGGGTGCCCTGTGAGTTCGTCTCTCCACTGATGGCTCCTCTGTTGTAGGTACCCCAGTGACTGATCCCCCTTTGTGATAGCTCCCTCAGTGACTAGTCCTCCAATATAATCGCTGCCACAATGACTGGATCTCTTCTATGATGGGCACCCCAGTAATTCTGCTTATACTGTGATAGTTGCCCCAGAGACTTACTCTATTCTATGATAGGTGCCACAATGACTTGCTTCCCTCTTTGATATGTGCCACAGTAACTGAGTCACTTCTGTGATGAATGCCCTAGTGATTGGCCATCCTCCATAATAAATGTCCCAGTGACTAGACCTCTATTGTGATTGATGTCCCAGTGACTGATCTCCTCTGTGCAGAGTGCCCCATTGACTAGCTTTCTTCCTATTTGGTCCCTCAGTGACTGACCTTCCATTGTGATGATTGCCCCAGAGATCAGGCCTTCTTTGTGATGGGGGCCCAGGACTGAGCCTCATCTGTGATGTGTGTCCCAGTCACTGTCCTTCTTCCTAATAGTTGCTCTAGGAACTGACGCTACTCTGGAATGGGGTGCCTCAGTGGTTGACCCTTCTCTGTGTTAGGTTCCTCAGTGACTGTCCTTCATCTGTGATCAGTCCCTCGATGACTGGCCCTCCCCCAATGGGTGCCCAAATCACTGGTCCATCATTACCATGGGTGGCTCAGTGACTAACCAATCTCTTTGATGGGCGTCTTAGTGAAGTATTAGCTGTTCTCCTACATAATTGTTGCCCCAGTGACTAATGCTCCTCCATTATGGGTTCCCCACCTACTGGAACTCCTCAGTTACTGCTATGTCAGTGACTGGTCCTCTCCATAATGGGTGCTTCCTCCGTGATCATCATACCACTTACCAGTCCTCCATAATGTGTGCTCTAGTGACCGGCCTTCTTCCAGTATGAGTGCACCAGTGACTGGGTCCCCTCTGTGATGACTGCCTTGGTGACTTTTCTTCATATATCATGGAAGCCCCATGACTAGCCCTTCTCTGTGATGGGTGCCCCAATGACTGGCCTTCTAATGGTGCTGTAGTGTGTCACTTCTCTGTGATTGGTATCCCAAAGACTGAGTCTTTCTGTGATAGCTGTCCCAGTGACTGGCCCTCCTCTGTGATGAGTGTCTCTATGAATGTCCTTCCTCTTTCTTTCATGTGTCATTAACTGACTCTTCTCTGTGGTCACAGCACTAATGATTGACTATTCTCTAAATGGAACTCCTGTACCTGGCCCATAATTGTCATGGGTGCTCTATAATCTGTCCATTCACTGTGATGGGTGTTGCAGTTACTGGTCTCTTCTGTGAGGGTGCCTCAATAACTGGCTTTCCTCTGTGATGGATGGGACAGTGATTAATTCTCAATTTTGATAGGTGTACCAGTGACTGACTCTTTTATGATGAATTCTTCTGTGATGAGTTCTCCATTGACTGGCACTCCTCCATAATGGGTGCCATAATGTCTTGGCCTCTTCTGCAATTGGAATCCGAGTGAGTGGGCCTCCTCCATAATATGTGCCCCAGTAATAAGCCCACATCTATGACTGATAGTCCAAACACAGATCATCCTCAAAATGGGTGCCTCTGTTACCTTCCCCCCTCTGAGTTGGGTGTTGTAATGACAGTTTCTCCTCTGTGATGGCTGCCCCAGTGATAGGCTCTCCTCCATAATGGGTGCTCCAGTTATTGACTCTCTTCTATGTTGGGTACCTCAGTGTCTAGCCCTCCTCTGTGATGTGTGCCCTTGAAACTGGTACTCCTCTGTGATGGGTGCCTCAGTGTCCACCCATTCTCTCTGATGGGTGTCCCAGTGATTAGCCTTATTCTCTGAAGAGTGCCCCCATTATTGACCTGCCTCTGTGATGAGTTCACAAGCAAGTGGCCATCTTCTGTTATTCTTGCCCCAGTGACTGCCCACCTTTGTTATGGATGTCCCAGGAACTGGCACTCTTCTGTGATGAATGTCCCGGTGACTTGGCCTCCTCTCTGATGGGGGTCTCAGTGGCTGCCCCTCCTCTGTTTTTGGTGTCTCAGTGACTGTGTTCCAACTATCATGGATGCACAAGTGACTAGTCCTTCTCTCTTTCTCTGTAACTGACCCTCTTTTGTGATGACTGTCCCACTGACTGGTTCACCTCCCAATGGGTACCCCAGTAACTGCCCCTCCTTTTTAGGGGGTGCCTCCATGACTGTACCTCCTCTTTGATGGGTTACCCATTGATAATCTTTTCTCATTAATAGGTACCACAATTACTTGGTGTTTTTTGTAAATGGTGCCCTAGTGACAAATCTTCTCTGTGTTAGAAACCTAAATGACTGGGTCTACTCTGTGTTGAGAGCTCCAATGACTGGCTCTCCTCTCTGATGGATGCCCCAGGGACTGTCCCTCCTTTATAATATATGCTAAAATGATGGGCAATTTTCTGTGATTGGTTCTTCAGTGACTGGCACTCCATTTTGATTGATTTCACAGTGATTTGACCTCCTCTGTGATTGGCATTCCAGTGACTCTGTCTCTTCTGTGATTTTGTTGCCCAGTAACTAGGCTTCATGCAAGGGGTCCCACTGATTAACTTTATTCTGTGATGGTTGTTCAGTGACTGGGCCTCCTTCATTTTGAATGCTAGAGTGACAGGACTTCCCATGTGATTGTCAGCCTAGAGTTTGGCCTTCATATATGATAGTTGAAACACTGAGTAGTACTCTTGATGGGCATCATAGTTACAGGGCCTCTTGAAAAATGTGTGATCCTGTGACTAGTCTTCTTCTGTGATGAAGCCCCAGTCTCTAGGCCTCCTTCATAATTGTGCCCCAGTGTCTGACACTCTTCTGTGAATGGTGTCCCAGTAAATTGGCCTCCTCTGTAACAGATGTTCTATTAAGTGGGCTCTTTCATGAATGATTCCCAAGTGCCTGGTCATTCTCCAAATGGGGTGTTACAGTGAATAGCCCTCTGTGATAGATAACCCAGTGACTGGACTACCTCTATAATGAGTGTCCCAATTTCTGACACTCTTCTGTGAATGGTGTCCCAGTAAAATGGCCTCCTCTGTAATATGTGTTCTATTGACTTGGCTCTTTCATGAATGGTTCCCAAATGACTGATTCTTCTCCAAATTGGTTGTTATGATGAATAACCCTCTGTGATAGATACCCCAGTGACTGAATTACCTCTATAATGGTTGCACCAGTGACTAGCACTCCTCTGTTATTGGTGACCCTGTGACTGGCCTCCCTCTGTGATGTGGGCCCCAGGGACAGACCCTCATCTTTTATGGCTACTCAAGTGACTGCCCTTCCTTTGTTTTGAGATTCCAGTTCTGGTCCTTCTCTGTGATAGATGTCCCAGTGACAGGCCCTCTTCTGTGGTGGCTCTCCAAGTGACTCGCCATCCTATGATTAGTGCATATGTGAATGGCTCTTCTCTGTGATAGGGCCATCATGTCTGTGACTACTCTCTGGTGGTTGTCCCTGTGATTAGCCCTCATCCATAATTTATCCCCACTGACTAGTTCTTCTCTGTGATGGGTACATCAGTTTCTGAGCCTTCTCCATAATAGATGCCCCAGTGCCTGACCCTTATGTGTGAAGTATGTCCCAGGGATTGGGCCTTCTTCATATTAGGAGCTCCATCGAATAGGCCACCATCATAACTGGTGCCACAGTTACTAACCTTCCTACAAATTAGGAGTCCCAGTGAATACCTTCCTCTTTGATACATAAACAAATGACTGGACTTTCTCTTCATTGGTTCTCCAGTGATTGACACTCCTCTATGGTAGATTACTCTGTGATTGGTACATCTTTGCATTAGGTTTCACATCGACTGTGCCTCCTACATGATGGGTGCCCCCATGAATAGCTGTCATTCATAATGGATGCACTAATGATTAGTCCTCTGTCTTGGGTTACCAAGCTTTAGATTTTATCTATAATTGATGCCCAAGTACAAAACCTTACTCTGTGAGGGGTTACCCCATTACTGGACTGCCTTTGTGATGGATGGCCCAGCAACTGATCCTTCTTTTGATCAGTTCCCCAGTGACTAGTTTTCCTTGTGATCCATGCCTCAGTTACTGGGTTTCCTATAATGGGTACACCAGTGACAACTTCTCCTCTATTATTGGTCTCCTAGTGATAGGGCCTCCTCAGTGATTGTGCTACAGAGATTGTCCTTCCTTCATAAGAGTTGTGCTAGTGCCTCATCCTCCACAGTGATATGAGTTCCAGTAAATATACCTCCCCCAAATTGTTGCCCCAGTGACTGTCCCTCCTCCATAATGTGTACTGCAGTGAAAAAATTTCCTTGGTGATTGGTGCCCCAGTAATGGGCCCTCCTTCATAATGGTTATGCCAGTGATTAGTTTTTATTTGTGATGAGTGTCCCATTTATTGGGTCTCCTTGATAATGTGTGCCCTAGTGACTGACCCTCCTTTGTGATGGTTGTTCCAGTGACTGTGTCTCTTTCATAATATGCTCTCTAGTGACTGTACATCCTCTGTGATTGGTTCCCCATTGACTAACCTTCGTATATGATGTGTGCTCCTGTGAAAATTCCTACTTTGTGATGGATATCTTGGTGACTGAACCTCCTCTTTTTTGGTGTCTCAATATCTGGGCTTTCTCTGCAACTGATGTTCAGTGACAGATCTTCATATATGATGGGTGCCTCAGTGATAAGCTTTCTCAGTATTGAATGTCTTAACTCTGGGTCTTCAAGTGGATCATCCAGTGATCAGCCCTCCTCTTTGATTGGTACAGCAGAGACTAATGGGTGACACAGTGACTAGCCTTTCTCAGTGATGTGTGCCACAGTCGCTAAAATTCCTCTGCAATGGATGCCCCATTTACTGACCCTACTTTGTGAACAGTACCTCAGTGATTGGCCGGCTTTGTAATGGGTCCTCCAGTGACTGACTTTTATTTTGGAAAAGCCCCTCAGTTACTTGCACTTCTCTATGATGGATACCTCAGTTACTGACTTTCCTATGTGATGGGTGATCAAGTCACTAACCCTCCTTTTTGATGTGTGACCCAGTGTCTGGCCATCCTCTGTGATGAGTTTTCCATTGACATGCTCTTCTCTGTGAGGTTTGCATCAGTGACTGTATTCCTCCATAATGGGTGGACAGTGACTGACTGTCCTCAATTACATGTGCCCAATGACAAGGTTTCCTCTGTGATTGGTGCCCCCATGACTGGAGTTGCCTTAGTAACTTGACCACCTCTGAGATGGATGTTCTACTTAATAGGCCTCTTTATTAATAGCTGCCATAGTGACTAGCCCGTTTTTGTGATGAGTATTAACAGGACTGTCTCTCCTGGGTAACAGTGGCTGGCCCTCATCTGTAATGGTAGTCTTAGTGACTGGTCTTTCTCCTTGTATGATGCCACCATACGGGTCCACTGTATAATTGGTGCCACAGTCTGTCCCTTCACGATGATGAGAGCACATATTACTAAACTCGTCTGAGATGAACACCCCAGATACTAGTTCCCCTCTGTCATGGGAGCTCAAGTGAGTGATCCTCTTTTGTGCTCAGTGTCCCAGTGATTGAGCCTCTTTTTAATTGGTACCCCAGCAACTGGTTCTCCTTTGTGATACGTACTTCAGTGACTGAATTTCCTAGTGATGTGTGTCCAAGTGACTAGCTCTTCTCTAGAATGGGGGCTTCAGTGATTGGACCTCCTCATAATGGGTGTCACAGAGGCCTCCTCTGTGATAGTTGTCTCAATAAAAGTACCTTCCTTGTTATGGGTGTCCAAGTAACTATCCCTTGTCTATAATTAATGTACCAGGAACAATCAGTCCTCTCTGCTGGATGCCACAGAGACTGGCTCTCTTCTGTGATGGATGTCATAGTGTCTGGCTGTCCTCTGTGATAGTTACCTCTTCCATAATGGGTGTCCCTATGACTGTTATTACACTGTTATGTGTGCTCCATTAACATTTCCTTCTATGAGATTTTTGTCCAAGTGACTGGTCTTCCTCCATAATGAGTGTCAAAGTTACTGTCCCTCCTTCATTACTGTTGCCTCAGTGACTAGTCCTCCACTGTGAAGGTTTCCAAATTCTTATCCACCTCCCCCATAATAATTGCCCAGTGACTGGCCCTCTTGGAAGTGCTCCAAAGCAGGTGTCCCATTCTAACCTTTCTTGCGTTTACCAATGACTCAATCGCATCTGTAATGGGTTCTACAGTGAACGGCCCTCCTCTGTGATTTGTGCACCAGTCATGGCCACTTTTCTATGATTATTGTTCCAGTGACTGACTGTCCACTGTGAAAAGTACCTAATGACTGCATCGCATCTGTTATGATATTGCCAGAGACTGGCCCTCCACTGTGATGTGTGTCCCAGTGACTCGAACTACTCTGTAAAAAAAGTTCCAGTGACTGATACTCCTCTGTGATCTGTGTATCAATGACTAGCTTTACTCCATGATCATTGGTACAGTGACTAACTCTCCTACATAATACGTGCCTTGGTGACTAGACTTCCTCCATTATGGGTGCCCAGTTACTGTGCCTTAATGAGTAACTAGTGCCCCAGTGACTGGCCCTCCTCCATAATTTGTGCCCTAGTGACTAATCCTCCTCTGCATTGGTTGTCCAAATACCAAGTCTCCTTCATGATGAAAGCCTCAGTGAAAAGTCCTCCTATAATGGATGTCCCAATGGCTGTTTTTCTTCAGTTTTGGGTGAAAGAGTGACCAACCCTCCTCTGTGATGGGTGTCCAGGTGTCTAAGCCTTGTCTGTTATTGGTGCTCCAGTGACTGGCCCTCATCCCTATTGGTTGCCCCAGCAACAACCTCTCTTCTGTGATGGAAGATGCACTTACTGGACCTCTTCCATAATTGACCCCTAATGACTGTTACTCCAATGTGACTGGTGTACCAGTAACTGCACCTATTTTATAATATGTGCCACAGTGACTGTTCCTCTTCTCTGATGCAGCAGTCCAATTGACTTACCTTCCTGTATGATGGGTGCCCCAATGACAAGCCTTCCTTTGTAAAGCTTAGCTTACCTCAGCTAACTTGCCATTATTTATTAAGGGGACACAAGGGAATGGGCCTCCTTTGTAATGGGTGCCACAGTGACTGGCTCTTTCTGTGATTGCTGATCCAGTGACTGACCCTCCTCTGTGATGAGTGTCCTATGATCACACCTTCTCTATGATGACAGACCCTCTTTGTGATGTGTCCCCATGTGACTGGTCCTATTCTGAGAAAAATGTCCTAGGGACCTATCCTCAACTTTGAGTGATGCTCCAGTGATCAATTTACCTCTGTAATCTCAGTCCCACTAAAGTGTTCTCCTACACATTCGACATCCTAGTGACTGTGCCTCTTCATTTATTTGTGCTTCAGTGACAGGCCATTCTCCATAATGGATACCCTACTAACTCTCCAGTGTGATGGGTGTGCCAGTAACTGAGATTGCTTCACATTCGGTGACTCAGTGAATGGTCCTTCTCTATTATTGTTGCCACAGTTTCAACCACTCCTCTATGTGGGTTTCTCAGTGACTAGTCCTTCTATGTGAGGTTTGTCCACCTGATAGGCCCTCATCTATGATGGGTGCCCCAGTGACTGGCTATCTACTGTAATAGAGGTTCCAGTGACTGGCCTCCTTCATGATGGGTGCCTCGGTGACTTTCCCTTCTCTGTTCTTTGTGTCCCTATGACAAAGCCTCCTCTGGTATTGGAGTCTAAATTCTTCTCTATAATGTGTGCCTCAGTGACCACATTTCCTTGTGTGTGTTGTTGCTTATTGACTAAACTTCCTCTGTGACAAGTACACCAGTGACTGGCACTCATCTTTGATGGGTAGCCCTTTTTCTGCCCTCCTTGGTGGTGTATGCCCCAGTGACTGATTCTCAACTGTTATGAGTGTACAGACTAGACTCATCTGTAATGAGTGCCCTGATGACTTGCTTTTCTCTGTGATGGTGTTCCTCTACAATAAGGCAAGTGACTGAACCTCACCTATAATGGGATCTCAAGTGACTCGCCTCCTCTGCAATAATTCTTCCAGAAACCGGGCTTCTCCATTATTGGTGTCCTAGCAAATAGCACTCTATGCTGGCTCTCCTTTGCCTGGATGCCAGTGACTGAGTATCCTCTTCAATGGGTGTTCCAGTGACTGGACCTCATCTGTGATATGTGTCCCACTAACTTGACTTCCTCTGTGAATAATACCCTGTCGACAATTTCTTCTCTGTGATAGCTGTTCCAGTGACAAGCTTCCTTCTGTTATTACTTCTCCAGTGACTGGGTCTCCCAGATAACGAGTGCCCATTGACTACTCTAGATGGGTTTCCCAGTGAATGACACCTTCAGTGAAAAATTCCACAGTGATTGATCTTACTCTGTGATGCGTACCACACTGACTTTGTCACCTATGTGTCACCTGTCTCAGTTACTGGTCAGTTATTAAACCCCAGTTACAGAACACTTCTTAATGCATACCCCAGTGACT
>CAUYQG010012030.1:0-18683 GCA_963574415.1 Tarsius wallacei
TGGGATTAATGGCAGTCAATATCTGTCTGGGGACGGGAAGACACCTCTTGTCAACAAGGGTACCTGAACGAAGCATAGTTGTATACCTAATCCTTGACAGTACCCCACAATATCATAATAAAAAATACTGATTATAAAAAATAAATAAAATAAAATAAAATAATGCTTTTAAACAAAACAAAACAAAACCAATAAAGCTAGTGAGATGTCTTATTTATAGAAAGTCGATAATTCATTTACATTCTACATAAATACTGGACCTAAGATTTTAGAGAAGGTACATGTTTTATATAGCCAAATACGACTTTTCCTAATGACAGAAAATGTTCAGGTTTCCCCCAGTCAGGTATAGTCTGAAAATACCTCTGTTTGTTTCTCACGTTAAAATGCCCTCTGAATCCCTCAGTGCATTTAGTTTCTGAGCTTTTCTAGATTGAAATACATATGCGGAAACATGGGTTATTTCATTTTAGAAAATTGAAAAGCCTTATCCTGTTGCAGACACCATTCCCTCCCAGTCTGTACACACACTGCTCATGTATTTGAGTAGTGTCGTGCCTTCCTTGCAAGGAGGAATTCATATTTGGAGAACAGGTTGAAGTTACAAAACTGATGGTACTACTGTTGACCAGGGTTTTGGCTGCAGCATGTGTTCTCTGTGCAGTTTTTGCTGTATTGGAAGTAAGGACTTGGAATTGGAGTTGTGTGTGTCTTAGGGTTTGAAATACCCTAGTCTTGGGCTATCTCGCCTCTTACAGCGGTACTGGTTTGTGTTCCAGGACATCAGCGCTGATCATCATCGGTGATCCTGTTCCAGTCCTGACTCCCTACCCCCACCCCGAGCTGATAGGCCAGTGGGAGCAGCACACATTAATCAACAGGAAAGGAGGTCTTTGAGAGCAGAAATTCCAAAACAGTAGAGGCCAAAATGCTTCCCTAAATTTTGCAGCTCATGCTAGTATGTTGGGCACATCCAACCATATAACACAAACAAAAAAATGTAGCAAGTAAAAAGCAAGGAATGTTGGGCTGCTGAACCTGTCAAGGAAGCAGAGAGAAGTGGAGGTTAACATTGGTGGAGATAACGGATAATCAGACACAAACAGATTGGGTGTGGGTGTAAAAGAAGTGGCAGGCCTGTGTTCTGTCAGTGAAAAGGCAGTTGTTCTTCAGTTTCATAGAAGCAGTAACCAAATAAAGGTATGCCTGCCTTTGCATACCAGCTGGGTTTTTGTAGAAAGTTGTGAGAAAATGAAAGGAGTTGAAAATCTCTGGGTTAATATTGGTCTAGCATTTGAGTATCTGTCTTGTTACCAGCTGCGAAAGATCTTCAGATTCTACATTTTTGACTCCTTTCATTTTATAGTTAATCGTATGAGCCTAGGTTAAGCACTGACTTGTCCAGAGTTGAGAATTATTAAGGTGTCCCTGAGGCATTTATAACATGGTTGAAAAGACAGGTTTAGCCACAAGAAACAATTAGAGAAAAAGAGACAGGATGACAGTTGCTGAATTGTAGGATGCCGGCCCTAGTTAGACTGGAGTTCAGACACAGGAGAGAGGAATGCAGAGAACTGGTCATTCATTGATTCAACAGATAGTTTGTTGAGGACAGCTCCTCTTGTCAGACGTGCTTTTGGATATTGGATAGTTTAGAAGTGAATAAGGCAGAACATTGCTGTCATTATGGTGGTTTCATTCTCGCGGGAAGTATTTGCCCTTATGCCCTTACATTGATAGGGAGACAGCCAGGTACAAGATCATTTTAGATGGTGGCAGGAGTTACCGGGGGTCTGTGTTAGACTGGGTGGTCAGGGAAAACCTTACTGAAGAGGTATATTTGACTCAAAAGGGTAGAGCCAAGTACTCATAGGTCTAGGAGTAGTTGTGGGGGCCTTGAGGCAGGGATGAGCTTGGGTGAATTCTGGCTGGATTTTTTGGTGAGGGGAGAGTGGTAAGAGGCGGGATCAGAAAGGGAGGAGGGGTGAGGCCAAATGGGACCCTGTAGGCTCTAGTATGGGTTGTAGGATAGGAATGAACATTTGCTTAGAAATCAGCCAGACCTTGTGACTGTGTGGGCAGATTATTTTGTTTTCAAATAGAGGATCCTGCCTTTTTTCTTTTTTTTTTGAGTCACAGTCTCACTCTGTCACCTGTGCTGAAGGGTAGTGACACGCTCACAGCCACCGCAGCCTCGACCTGCTGGGCTCAGGTGATCCTTCTGCCTCAGCCTTCCAAGTAGCTGGGAACTACAGGTGTGTGCCACCACGCCCAGCTGATTATTTGATTTACTGTAGAGATGAGGGCTCGCATGTTGCCCAGGTTGGTCTCGAACCTGTGGGCTCAGGCAATCTTTTTACCTCTGCCTCCCAAAGTGCTGGAATAACAGGTGTGAGCCACTGCGCCCAGCTGATCCTGCTTTTCTCAGGGTTGTTGTCAGCATATAAAAGGTCCCTGTGTTTGTAATTATTATTTCTAACCATAGGCGGTGTCCTTTGGTCTAATGCATGTATTAAGCGGAGAGAATCTAGCTCCAGTCTGACTTGACCAATAACTAGATGCAAAATTTATCTTCAGTTTTCTCATCTACGAACTGAGGAAACTGCACTGTGTAGTGCAGATTCTGAGGTCTCTCAGATCTGAAGTTACATGATTCTGAGCAAGTGAGTTGAACCTTGAGTAGAGAAGGAGTGGTGACTTCTTTTGTCAAGGTTGTTTTTTAAAGTTCCCATTTCCCATTGACTTGTCTCCTCCCCAGATTCTTCTCCTGCAGGAATGGTGACATGTTTGTGTGTAATCATCAGCCTTCACGCAGGGGTGAATGAGAGGTCTCTGCCGGCACTGCTGATCTCTGAAATCATTGACACAAAAAAAGAAAAAAAATTGTATTGTCTTGACCAAAGGAGAAAAACGGAAAAGAATATTACGGAAATAGCATTGCGATGTTAAGCCCATTTTTTCCTTCCTTTTTGGGGGGCTTTTTGTCATGTGGGTAATCCTTTTAAATTTTAATCTGCTAAGTCAGTCCTTCCCTCTGGCTTCACACTTCAGCTTTTAAGCGTGAAAGAGAGCCCTGGATTCATTACCTCAATCCTCTAGGTGGTTGGATGCTAAATGAAAATGAATATTACATTTTGATCCGTTAATTCTTTTTATATGGTGGCTTTATGCTGAGGCACATTTAGACTCCTGCTGGTGGCGTGAATTCACTGTTTCCCAGGCTTGGGAATCACACTGAATAATTTAGGGGGCTGGCGCTTCTCAAATTCCTCCCTTTTTTCCTCCTTCTGCTAGTTTGAGTAAGCAATTATTAGGCCTTGGGTATTGTTCCTCTTCCTTTCCAGCCTGTAAAGATACCAGGTACTTTGCAGCAACCAGAAGGAGCCTGGTCTTTGTTTCTGAGGGGCCTTAGTGACTGTCCTCCATTGTGAACAGTTCGGAGGCAGCTGGTGGCCTAACTATGAAGATGGAAAATAGTGTGGAGTATCAGGTTCAGGAAGGGGTAGGTGCAAGGCAGCATAGTGTTGTGTGTTAAATAAAACTTCAGTGAATCTAGGGTGTTCCAGTGAGCACAGCTGTTTATTATTTTTATTAAAAAGTTGTAAAACATTTAAATATTAATAGAGAACTTTTTTTTTTAACCTTCTAGGTGGTCCTGAAAGTATGATTAATTATCAAGTCTTAATTCTCATGTATTTGAACAACAATAACCTTGGAAAGATGTAAAAACAGGAGTATTTTTTTTCTCGTAGAACTGCTAATTATCTCATTCTCAGTTCTACTTATAGGTGCCAAACCTAAATTGAATTCATGATCAGATGTAGATATGTTCTCATTGGTGGACCATTGGCTTGTAAAGGTCTTGTTTGTGTAATTTAGAAAAGGAAAAAAATCTTTTATTTCTGTTCAGAAAAATGACAGAATTACTAACCTAAGGAGGTCAAACCAGATAGACCAAAAAAGACAGTAGCCTGGCTTTAGGACTCATGATATGCTTATTATGAATCTGTATATTTTATTTTTATTTATTTATTTATTTATTTATTTTTGATTCGGAGTCTCATTCTGTTACCCAGGCTGGGGTGCAGTGACATGCTCACAACCACCCCAGCATCTACTTGCTGGGCTCTGGCGATCCTTCCACCTCAGCCTTCCAAGTAGCTGGAACTACCGGCGTGCCCTACCACGTCCGGTTAATTTTTGATTTATTGTAGAGAGAGGTCTCACCACGTTGCCCAGGCTGGTCTCGAATCTATGGGCTCAGGCAGTCCTCTAGCCTTGGCCTCCCAAAGTGCTCGGATTACAGGCTTGAGCCACAGCGCCCTGCCTATTTTTATTTTTTGAGTCAGAGTCTCACTCTGTTGCCCAGGCTGGAGTACAGTGGTATGCTCGTGGCCACCACAGCTTCAACCTGCTGAGCTCAGGCGATTCTTCTGCCTCATCCTTCCAAGTAGCTGGAACCATAGAAGTGTATCACCCTGCCCAGTTAATTTGTTGATTTATTATAGAGATGAGGTCTCGCCATGTTGCCCAGGCTGATCTCGAACCCCTGGGCTCAGGCAATCTCCTTGCCTTCGCCTCCCAAAATGCTGGGATTACCGGTGTGAGTCTCCATGCCTGGCCTGAATCTGTGTATTTTAAATAAAAACATTAGGCTGGGCTCGGTGGCTCAGCCTGTAATCCCGCGCCTTTGGGAGGCTGAGGTGAGTGGATTGCCTGAGCCCGCGGGTTCGAGACCCGCCTGGGCAAGCAAGACCTCATCTCTACAATAAATCAGAAAATTAGCCGGGCGTGGTAGCGTGCGCCTGTAGTTCCAGCTACTTGGAAGGCTGAGGCGGAAGGATCGCCGGAGCCCAGCAGGTCGAGGCTGCGGTGCCCGGGAGCGGCCACTGCACTCCAGTCTGGGTGACAGAGTGAGACTCCAACTCAAAAAAAAAAAAAAAAAAAAGACATTTGATCTTTAACTTTTTAAGAAAAACTCATTCCCTCATATGCTCATAGTCTGTGTGGTAATGATGGGGGAGTTTTCTGGATTGTAATTTTCTTGTGCCTAGGATAATGCTAGTACATTGTGTGCGTTCAAATATTTAATGAAATGAATGAAGAAAACTGTTGTCTGGTCATACCAGCCTCATGTTTGTTTGTTGGATTACATTTACTCTGGGAGAGTAAATTAATTTTTTTGCTTTTTTATTTTTATTTTTTGAGTCAGAGTCTCATTTTGTCACCCAGGCTGGAGTGCAGTGGCTTACCCACTACCACTGCAGTCCCAACTTGCTGGACTCAGGAGATCTTTCTGCCTCAGCCTTCCAAGTAGTTGGAACTATAGGTGTGCACCACCATGCCCAGCTAATTTTATGATTTATCATAGAGACGAGGTCTCGCCATGTTGTTCAGACTTGTCTTGAACCCTTGAGCTCAAACAATCCTGTCACCTCAGCCTCCCAAAGTGCTGGGATTACAGGCTTGAACCATCGCACCCAACTGAGAATAAATTAATTAATCCTGTTTTTTTTTCCTCCTGAATCAGGGTCTCACTCTGTCACCCAGCACTATCATTGCTCACCGCAGCCTTAACCTCCTAGGGTCGGCCGACCCTTCTGTCACTGTCAGTCTCCCAAATAACTGGAGTTACAGGCTCATGTCACGACAACTGGCTAATCTTTTGATTTTTTTTTTTTTTTTTTGGTAGAGACAAGGTCTCACACTATTGCTCAGGCCAGTCTCAAACTCCTGGACACAAGCAGTCCTCCTGCCTCAACCTCCCAAGTGCTGGGATTATAGGTATGAGCCTAATCCTGATTTTGAAGTAACTGAATTTATTTTGCCCAAATCTACTTTGTACTTTTTTTCTTGCTATTTTTTTGGTGGTAAAATATAAAATTTGCCATGTATGTATTATGGAAATTTGAGCATTTAATTGTACAGTTTAGTAGCATTAATACATTCACAATGTTATGCAGTCATCATCACCCACTATTTCCAAAATTTTTCTACTTTTTATTTTTTTAGAAATGGGGTCTTGTTATAATGTTCAGGCTGGTCTGGAACTCCTGGCCTCAAGTGATCCTTCCTTCCTCCTCACCCTCCCAAATAGTGGGGAATACAGGCTCAGAGACTGTACCTGGCTTTTAATTTTTTTTAATAATTCTATTTTTCAGTGTTTCTTATTTCTAACATTTCACATTGCCCAAAATAGAATCTCTGTTCCTGTTAAGCAATAACTCCCAACACTTGTCATTTTTGTTTTTTTTAAATTATAGACATTTGGGTAGGTGTGAAATCGTATTTCATAGTGGTTTTTTATATAATATATACAGACACACACACTCACATATATATGGCTATATTATATACATATATATGGGGTTTTTTCCTCCTAAATGAGTCACAGTGGTTTTTGATGTGCATTTCTATAATGAAGAATGATGTTGAGCATCTTTCCATGTGTTTATTGACCATTTGTAAACTTTGTTTGGAGAAATGTCTGTTCAGGTACTTTGTTCATTTTTAAATTGGTTTTGTTGTTGTAGGAGTTCTTTGTGTAGTCTGAAAAATATTAAACCCTTATCAGAGATATGATTTGCAAATATGTTCTCCCATTTTGTGGGTTGTCTTTTCATTCTCTTGATATAGTGTCCTGTGATACACAGAAGTTCTTAATTTTGATAAGGTCCAATTTAACTCTTTTTTCTTTTTGTTTTTTTGTTTTTTGTTTTTTTTTAGGACAGAGTCTCACTCTGTTGCCCAGGCTGGAGTGCAGTTTCATGATTGTGGTTCACTGCAGCTTTAACCTCCTGGGCTCAGGAGTTCCTTCTGCCTCAGCCTTCTGAATAGCTGGGACTATAGGCATGTGTTACCACACCTAGTCGATTTTTTTGTTTTTGTTTTTTTGTAGAGATAAGGTCTCACTATGTTGTTCAGTCTGATCTCGAACTCCTTGGCTCAAGCAATCCTCCTGCCTCCACCTCCTAAAGTGCTGGAATTACAGGTGTGAGCCACTGTGCTCAGCCATGTTTGCACTTTTAAAATATACCACTCAGTATTATCACTTAACTTTTGCTCCTTACAGTGTACCCATTCCTTTTTCTGCCCATGACTGTCTTGATAAGCTAGTGATCTGATTTTTGGGAAGGCAGGATGAAAGATTTTTTATTTCTCTTGCTCTAGCTTGTTTAAGTTTGATTTTGTTTTCTTGATTTTTGATTCTTTGTCTTTAAAATAGCTATTCTTCAGTGGGGCGTGGCAGGGTGTACGCTTGTAGTTCCAGCTACTTGGCAGGCTGAGACGGAAGGATTGCCTGAGCCTGGCAGGTCGAGGCTGCAGTGACCGGGAGCGTGCCACTGCACTCCAGCCTGGGCAAGTGTGAGACTGACTCAAAAAAATACATAAATAAAGTAAAATAGCTATTCTGTTTACCAAGCTTGAAATACTGTGCAGAGTCCAACAAATGTTTCAAGTGTTCGAAGACTTCTGATAAAAAAGGGACTTTTTTTTTTTTTTTTGAGTTAGATTCTCACTATGTTGCCCAAGCTCACGGCCATCACAGCCTCGTCCTACTGTACTCAGGCAATCCTTCCGCCTCAGCCTTCTAAGTAGCTGGAACTACAGGCATGCTCTACCATGCCCGGCTAATTTTTCTTGATTTATTGTAGAGATGAGATCTTGCCAAGTTGCCCAAGCTGGTCTCAAATCCGTGGGCTCAGGCATTCCTCTCACCTCAGCCTCCCAAAGTGTTGGGATTATAGGTGTGAGCTACTGCGCCCGGCCTTATTTCTTGTTTGATGTTTTCTCGTTGTTGTTGAATATTTTGTTCAATAGGACTGAAATATAGCTTTAGATTTAATGTTTTCTGCTTCTAATTGCCGTCCTCTAAAAGTGCATGGGCCAGCTGTGGGAACAGTGAAATTTTGGTGTGAGGGACAGGACAGTTTCTTGTTAAACACTCAGTATAGAAGAGAAACTTGGGAAAGAGAGCTTGGTGAATATAGTTAGTGAAACACTGGACTCATTTTTTCCATACAGGAATGGAAAGTCATGATAATTTTGAAGATAGAGAAACGTAAATTTTGTCGTTTTCTTGGCCTCCAGTTGCCATTGACCAACCTCATTTATATTTTGCTATTTAATGATAAGTGGCGCTTTTAGTAAAGATCCTGAGGCATGACTAAGTTTGGAAGTGTGTGTGTGTGTTGCCTTCTGATTCTTTGAAAATTGGTGATTCTTGTTCTCCAGAGCATTCTATTTCCTTGTTTCTTGCTCGTCTGTGACACAGGCACAGGGTGGCGGGTGGTGATGAGAAACAGACTGTCAGGATGGTGCCTGGATGACTAGGGGGAACGTCACATGAGCCCGAGATTTATTTTTCCTATTTCCTTCATAACATTAGAAGATGATGTTAAGGGCTAGTGAAGGAGGAAATAGAAAAATATAACATGTCAAACCTGCTGGGCTCCTGCAACCTTAGCTTTTTTTTCTGGTATCAGCTGAACTGCAAATGAAAGTGTCTAAATGTAAGTGATAATAATAGTGATTAAAGGTAGGTGGGTACTTACAAACTTTTATATTTCGGCACCTATGATAAAAAACAATTACAAACTTGGCTTTGCATTTGCCTGGTTTGTCTATTTTCTTACAGCTTAATTAATTTGTTAATTCATTCATTACTTAGAGATAAAGTCTTACTCTGTTGCCCAGACTGCAGTACAGTGGCTCGATCATGGCTCATTGTAACTTTCAGCTTCTGGGCTCAAGCTATCCTTCTCCCTCAGTCTCTCAAGTTGCTAGAACTACAGGTGCACATCACCATGCCTGGCTCATTTTTAAATTTACTCTGTTGCCCAGGCTGGTCTTGAACACCTGGCCTCGGGGGATTCTCCAATCTCTGCCTTTCAAAGTTGTGGGGTTACGTGCATGAGCTGCAGTGCTTGGTCTTCAACTTAATCTCTATTTGTTATACCCCTGCAGTGTGTTAGGCTTGGAGGTACAGTCATGAAAAAGAGCAGACATTATATCGCTGTTATTTATTTATTTATTTTTTTGAGTTGGAGTCTCACTCTGTCGCCCAGACTGGAGTGCAGTGGCATGCTCACAGCCACTGTAGCCTCAACCTGCTGGGCTCAGGTGATCCTTCTGCCTCAGCCTTCCAAGTAACTGGAACCACAGGTGTGCTCCACCACGCCCGGCTAATTTTTTTTTTATTTATTGTTGAGACGAGGTTTTGCCAAGTTGCCCAGGCTGGTCTCGAACCCCTGGACTCAGGCAGTCCTCTCTTCTCAGCCTCCCAAAGTGCTGGGATTACAGGTGTGAGCCACCGCGCCTGGTGACAGTCAGTTTAGCTGGTGTTCAGCTTTAACATTCCTTAAATGCCAGGAATCTTAGTGAATTCAGTAATCCCCTCACCCTTAGTGCAGTTTCACTTTTTGTGGTCACGGTCTGCAAATTTTTTTTTTTTAGTTGCAGTCTCACTCTGTCACCCAGGTTGGAGTGCAGTAGCACGCTCATGACCACCCCAGCGTCGACCTGCTGGGCTCCGGCAATCCTTCTGCCTCAGCCTTCCAGGTAGCTGGAACTACAGGCGCACACTACTACTCCTGACTAATTTTTTATTTATTGTAGAGATGCGGTCTTGCCAAGTTGCCTGGGCTGGTCTTGAGCCTGTGGGCTCAGGTAATCCACTTGCCTTGCCCTCCCAAAGTGCTGGGATTATAGGCTAAGCCACCGAGTCCGGCAAGGTCTGCAAATATTAAATGGCAAATTCCAGAAATAATTCTTAAACTTTAAACTGTGTGCCATTTTGAGTATTGTGGTGAAATCTGCACAGTATCCCACTTGGGATATGAATCAGGCCTTTCCAGCATATTCACACTGTAGAGACCACCTGCCCGGCTCCTAGTTACTTAGAGGCATCTCTGTTATCAGATCAGTGTCACGGTATCACAGTGCTTGGGTTCAAATAACCTTTATTACTTCTAGTACTTTAAAATTTTAATGTTACTTAAATTACCTTGATCAGTTATAACTGTTCTGTTTTATTATTTGTTATTGTTGTTAGTCACTGGTCTAATGTGTAAATTAAACTTTATCATTGGTATTGTATGTATAAAAACAAACTAGTATACAGAGGATGCCAATAAAAATGTATACACATTTCAAGAAAGGAAAAGACTGTGTGAATACAAGTCGTGTTTGAGTTCTCAGTTACAAGAGATGCTTAAAATGGTTACCATCAGCGTTCAGACACTTCTGATTACGGCAAACATCTCTTAAAATGTGTATGCATTTTTTTGGCATCCCCAGTATACAGGGTTCAGTACTATCCACGGTTTCAGGTATCTGTTGGGGGTCTTTGAATGGATCTCCCACAGATAAGGGGGACCACTGTATGATTCATAGCAGTTTCAGAATAACCATGCCCAATGCAGCTAGATGCTTGATGGTTATATGGGGAGCTGGTTTGTGGGCAGATGATCAATGGGAAGTTACTTTGCCCATCTAGCATTCAAGATGGATTTTAGCCTTTTAAGTCAAAATAAAGTGCTGCATATCTTATATAGTATGCAGAAGATAATTTTTTTGATATTGGAATCGCAAATTCAAATGAATGTATTAATGGTTTGTCTTATACTTAAACCTGAAATCTAGATGAAAAAAGTTTATAAACATAAGAAAACAGCACTGATTTAGAATGGGGTAGATATAGTAATCCTTATATATTGCTGTGAACATGTTTCTCATTTCTCTAAGTGAAAAATATTTTCATTTTGCTGTGAACATGTTTCTCATATTTTCTAAGTGAAAAATGTTTAGGTTAATGACTTTCATGTTGGTTTCAAATGTATGATAAAGGCTGTATGTTTTGTTTTGTCTTGAGTTGTAGTCTTACTTTCTCGCCCAGGCTGGAGTGCAGTGTCATGCTCCCTGCCACCACAGCCTTAACCTCCTGGGCTCAGGCGATTCTTTCCACCTCATTCTTCCAAGTAACTGGCCATCACGCCTGGCTATGTTTTTGATTTATTGTAGAGATGAGATCTCACCAAGTTGCCCAGGCTGGTCTCGAACCCGTGAGCTCAGGAATCCTCTCACCTTGGCCTCAAAAGTGCTGGGATTATAGACCTGAGCCACCACGCCTGGCCTAAGGCTGTATATTTTATGTCTTGAATCTGCTCGCCTGTCTTTGCATGTGTGTGTGTGCGTGTGTATGTCAGAGTCTCACTCCGTTGCCCAGACTGGAGTGCAGTGACACGCTCACGGCCACTGCAGCCTCGACTTGCTGGGCTCTGGTGATACTTCCACCTTAGCCTTCCAAGTAGCTGGAACTACAGGCACACACCACCATGCCTGGCTAATTTTTTGATTTATGTAGAGACGAGGTCTCACCATGTTACCCCTGGTCTCGAATTCCTGGGCTCAGGCAATCTTCTCCCCAGCCTCCCAAAGTGCTGGGATTAAAGGCGTGAGTCACCGTGCCTGGTTCAATCTTGGCTTTGAGAGGAAATTTTTGCTTAGGATGTGAGAAATTGTTTCCTCTTTACTTCTCAAGAGGGACAAGGAAGAAATACTTCCTGAAATTGGAAGGCCATATGGATGGTGTGGAAAAGAAGTTGGTTATTCATAAACAGCTAGTCTCTTGTGCGCCATGCTGTTGGAAGGAAAGTAGAAATAACCTTACCTCTATTGTTAAGATTATTTTGTAATAAAAACTAGGCCAGCACCCATCAGTTGCATTGTCTGGGGTGGGGGGAACAACTGTGTGTGTGTCTGGGCGGGAGAGTGGGAGTCTGTGAAGTGTTTTGTTTTGGTGTTGGCTTCATGTTCTGTTTCATTGTTGACTTGGCATTCTGGGCTTTTTCATTCTGGTTTAAAGTATTAGAAATCTTGTTCCAGCTACTTGGAAGACTGAGGTGGAAGGATCGCCCGAGACCAGTAGGTCGAGACCAGTAGGTCGAGACTGCGGTGGCCGTGAGCGTGCCACTGCACTCCAGCCTGGACAACAGACTGAGATGCTGACTCAAAAAAAAAAAAGTATTAGAAATCTTAAGATTTGTGTGAATCAGAAGATTTGGATTTACTGGAATTTCATTTGACACTAGGGAAAGTTAGGTAAGAGCTACTTTATGTTCAAGGTGATTTTTCCTTAATTTATAATAATAATTCACAATAAATTATTTTGGTATGGGAAATTTCAAATATACAAAAGTAAAGTGAATGCTACAGTATAATGGACTCCCATGAACAACAGTAATTTTTTGATGTGGCTAGGGATTTATCATGAAAAGTGTAAAGGTGAAAGGGCCAAAATATTCTTCCCCTCCCTCCAGACAAAATGGAGCATAGGCACAGGTTTAGTGTTGATTGAAATGCAGTAACACACTTTTGGCCACGGCAGCCTTGACCTGCTGGGTTCAGGCGATCTTCTATCTCAGTCTTCTTGCTTTTTTTGAGTTGTAGTCTCATTTTGTTGTCCAGGCTGAGTACAGTGGAATGCTCACGGCCACTGCAGCCTCGACCTGCTGGGCTCAGGTGATCCTTCCGCCTCAGCCTTCCAAGTTGCTGGAATTACAGGCAGGTGCCACCACACCCAGCTAATTTTTTGATTTATTGTAGAGATGAGGTCTCACCAAGTTGCCCAGGCTGGTCTCAAATTCCTGGGCTCAGGCATTCCTCTTGCCTCCACCTCTCAAAGTGCTGGGATTTCAAGTGTGAGCCACTGCCCAGCTAAGTTTTAAAGCTTTTAGATCATTTGGTTTCATTCTTTGTTCAGATGTCTTGCCAACCCAGGTGCCTAAATGAGAGTTTATCTGTAAAAAGGGACAGCAAATAGTCTATAAACTCACAGGATGACAGTGAGGATTAAAAGGAGAGCGTGTCAGATGTCTGCAGAGCTTGGTACCCATTTGGTACAGATAAATGTCCCCTTCCCCTTTCCCAAGCCCTTCATCTTGGGTCTCAGTTGCGCTGCAGGTGAGTGGGTGAAGGAAACTTGCTGTTAGTGCTTGCAGCTCCAGTGCACTGGTTCATGGTAGAGAAGGTTGAAGTAGTTGATTGCAGCGACGTTTCCAGAGGGTGTACACTTTTCCATTACCCTGTCCTTTACTTGATCCTTGAAATGTAGAGCCGGGGGTCTGGGAGTAGGCATCTCTATGGATACGCCTTCCATGCTGGGCTCCTGAAGGCTCTGACTCACTGGGGACAAGTGCTGCATGCTGACAACAGAGGCTCCGGAGTGGGTGGTCACTACTGGGGTGAAAAGCACCTGTGGCCTTCTGTGTCCCGGCCTTTCCCCTGAGAGTCCATCACTTTAGCTGTTGATGTCAGCTTTGATGGAAGCCAACTGTAACACTTATAAGGAAAGGATGGCAAAAATACCCCTTTTAAGATTTATTTTGGCACAGATTTTATGATCTGTGTTTAGTATCGTTCCCCAGTAGCCAGCAACTAAACACTACCAATCTAATTTTAGTATTATTCTATTAATTTATTAGTTCTAGAATTAAAATAGTAAAATGGTCTGTATAGATTGACACTGTAGTTTTGGGTTGCATTGTATGTGTGAAAACTGACTCTCTTCATTGTGAATTTTGAATAGACTTCCCGGTAGATTATTTATGTAAGCTGTGTCATCAGAAACATTCCAGAATGAATCATGTTTAATGAGGATGTAGTAAATATTACCATCCTTGTTCTGTTGAACAATATTTTTAAGCCATTAAATCAGCTTTAAGAATGATACAAGGAAATTACAATAATTTATTCATGATCATCTTTTTTATCACAAGTGTTTTTGTTTCTTTGTTTTCTTCTCATCTTTATACACACACAGATACTTGAGAATTTTCATTCCAGGAATTGCTAGACTGAGAGAAAGGATGGTGACAATTTAATAAATGCTGTGTTTCTGCTAGAATAACCTTTTACCAAGCTCTTTGCCATAAAATCTTCTGTTGGCTAGTTCTGTCTCTCCCACTATAACTAAACATAGTGTCTTGATATAAGATTATTTCTGGCAAGGGATTCTTGAAAGGAAAGCAGTTAAAAAAATACTTGGCTATCTTTACCAATATGTGGAAAACTTGATGGGAACTATAGCGCCTTTCATGTAACGTCTGTTTAATTGCATTCCTAAATACTATTAACCTAAATAGAAGAATTTCAGATTGCACCAACTCTTATGACAGTATGGCTTTTTTTTTTTTTTTTTTGAGTCAGAGTTTCACTGTCACCTAAGCTATGGTGCAGTGGCACGCTCATGGCCACCACAGCCTCAACCTGCTGGGCTCAGGTGATCCTTCCACCTCAGCCTTCCAAGTAGCTGGAACCACAGGCATGTATTACCACACCTGGCTGATTTTTAAAATTTATTGTAGAGATGAGGACTAGCCGAGTTGCCCAGGCTAGTCTTGAACTCCTGGGCTCAGGCAGTCCTCTCCCCTCAGCTTCCCAAAGTGCTGGGAATTACAGGCGTGAGCCACTGTGCCCAGTATGGCTAATTTAATGTGACAGTGTAATAGTTTATTTGTTCTTTGGTTGGATTCCATGAAGGAGAAATAAAGCCTTTCTCAGAAACCTATTTGGACTTAGTGACTATTTTTCTCTACAATGTTATTTTTCTCTGGTTTGTCAACAGTAAGCAAACTGAATAATTGAGAAACTATTCAGAAATGGGTCAAATCAACTGAGCAGAAACCAAAAGGTTGGGCTGCCTTGGTCTATCCATAAATGTTGAGTGCCATTATGTCCTTTGTTTCTTCATATATAACTTTTTGGTACAGCTTGCCCTTTAAATCTGTAGCAAAAGGAGTTAACTGTGTAGTTAAAGTGAATTTGTTGCCTTCTCTAGGCTGACTTGGACTTTGCTAGAGCTTTGGAAGAGCCCTCCTGGCAGCTTTAGACATAATGCAAACTCAGGATATTCTTTGCCTCTGAGTCCTAGGAAATGATGAGTTGAAACTAAAAGTGTTATTTTCTTTTTCCACCCCCTCTTCTAAAAAAGTATAAGTACAGAATGGGAATGCCACTGATGTCATGCAGTTTATTCTTGTCTATGAAGGTGACTATATTAGATACAGTTCTGCTATAATAAGTATTCCTAAAAATCACCATGCTTTGTAAAATTGTTCAAGAAAAGTCATAGGTACACAACATGAAACAACTGCAGTAGGCCAGAAGTGGTGGCTCAAGCCTGTAATCCCAGCACTTTGGGAGGCTAAGGCAAGAGGATTGCCTAAGCTCAGGGGTTCGAGGCCAACCTGGCAACTTGTTGAGACCTCGTCTCTACAATAAGTCAAAAAAATAGCCGGGTATGGTAGCATGTGCCTGTAGTTCCAGATACTTGGAAGGCTGAGGCAGAAGGATCACCTGAGCCCAGCAGGTAGAGGGTGTGGTGGCCGTGAGCGTGCCACTGCACTCCAGCCTGGGTGAGAGTAAGACTCCAGCTTAAAAAATAAATAAATAAATAAAATAAAATAAGTAAATAAAATAAAAGATGATTAAAAAAAGAAGTAACTACAGCAATGATACATTACAAGAAAAAGGAATCTCATAGGAATAGTACTACAGTTTTTTTTTTGTTTGTTTGTTTTTTGTTTTTGGGTTGGAATCTCACTCTGTCTCCCAGGTTGGAGGGCAGTGGCATGCTCCTGGCCACTGCAGCCTCAATCTGCTGGGCTCGGGTGATTCTTCCGTCTCAGCCTTCCAAGTAGCTGGAACTACAGTCATGCACCATCATGTCTGGCTAAGTAGCATAGTTTACACGTGTTACATGGTTAAGAAATACCATAAATTTGGCATTTTACTTTGGAAAAGACCTGCCATTTGCAAGTTCCTGTGGAGTTGTGGAGGGAAGGTTCTCTGAAACAGCACTGAGAGTTGTAGCACCAGATGTGTTGGGACCCACTTGGTGAACTGAGTAGCTGGTGGATGTTTGAGGTGTGTGCCTATGTGTATGTGTCTGTTGAGCTGGGTGTCATTTTTGGGTTTTGCTCATGGATGAAATTGCTCATATGCAAACACAAAATTCATGTTGTGTTCGTATTTTTCCTAGATATATCAATTGTGTTGGAACAAACTTTCATTTCAAAACAAGTATCATAACAGAACTGGCTATGTAAGACAAAATATGTTATAATTTTAGTAAATATGTGAAATTTTAAATAATGATTTTTTAAAAGTTTTGAAATCTCAAACTTATGGAAAAGTTACAAATAGTTTCAATTATAGTGCAGCAAGGTTTTTTTGAGCCATTTGGTGGTAGGATACTGCATCTTCCCTAAGTACTAGAGTGTGTGTTTCGAATAAATGAGGACGTTCCAAAAAAATGACAATCTAACCATTAAAATTAAGGAATTAACACCGATACTTCACTACCATCTAATTTCATTAAAGTCTTGACAATTTTCCCAATAATGCCTTCATATCAAAAGGATCAGTTCAGAACCACCATTATATTTAGTTGTCATGTTTCTTTAGTCTCCTGGAGACTGAATGAACAGTTCCTCAGTCTTCCCTTGATGTTCATGACCTTGATACTTTTGAAGAATACAGGCGATCTATTTTTTTTTTTTTTGAATTAGAGTCTCATTCTGTCGCCCAGGTTGGAGTGCAGTGGCACACTCATGGCCACCCCAGCGTCAATCTGCTGGGCTCAGGCGATCCTTCTGTCTCAGCCTTCCAAGTTGCTGGAACTACAGGTGTGTGCTACCATGCCTTTATAACGTGTCTCTAGCTTTGAGTTTGCCTCATGGCTCCTCATGGTTAGATTCAGATTCTGCATCTTTGGCAGCAAAATTACAGATGTGCTTGTGTTCTTTTTTTTTGAGTTGTAGTCTCACTCTGTCACACAGGCTGGAGTGCAGTGGCATGCTCATGGCCACCACAGCCTCCACCTGCTGGGCTCAGGCAATCCTTCTGCTTCAGCCTTCCAAGTAGCTGGGACTACAGGTGTGTGCCACCATGCCTGGCTAATTTTTATGATTTATTGTAGAGACGAGGTCTCACCATGTTGCTCAGGCTGGTCTCGAACCCATGGGCTCAGGCAGTCCTCTTGCCTCAGCCTCCCAAAGTGCTGGGATTACAGGCATGGGCCACTGCGTCCAGCTGACCTTGTGTTCTTAATGCTTCCTGTCAGGTGACACAGACTTGTGATTTGTTCCATTGCTGATGATGTTGACTTTGAGCACTTGATCTAGTAGCTCTCTGCTTAGTTTTTCGACTGTAAACGAACTCTTCCCTTTTGTAGTTTGGGTTATGTGGGGAGGTACTTCAACCCTGTGCACTCGGCCGTCCCCTCTGAGGGGACATCGCAAATCTAGCAAACCACTTGGACATCCCCTCTCAAGGGATGTAAAAAGTTTGCTGGTGATTATACAGGACACACTTACGCCAGTGCACATTTTTTAAAAAGTATGTATCCTTGAAGTTTTCCATTCAAATTGCACAAAAAAGGAAATAAAGAGGTGGAATATATACTGAGATATATGTAAAAAACAACAACAACAACTGACTTTACATAATCTTTCCACATCGTCTTCGAACAATAAATTATGTATTAATGTGGGAGGAAGAAAGCAAGACTGCATTGTCTGCTCAACTAGAAAAACACCAGGTAGACTGGGCATGGTGGCCTGTAATCCTAGCACTTTGGGAGGCGAATGGATTGCTTGAGCCCAGGGGTTTGAGACCAGCCCGGGCAACTTGGCAAGATCGCATCTCTACAATAAATCGAAAAATTAGCCGGGCATGGTGGCACACACCTGTAGTTCCAGCTACTTGGAAGGCTGAGAAGGAAGGATCGCCTGAGCCCAGCACCTTGAGGCTGTGGTGGCCGTGAGCGTGCCACTGCACTCCAGCCTGGGCAACAGTGAGACTCCAACTCAAAAAGAAAAAGAGAAAACACCAGGTAAAAGATGTCAAACAAATTACTGTTATACAACATGTATCAACGAACCTGCAATGTATGTCAGTGACTGTTTCATAGGTTACCACATGTTAGAAAAATATAAGATTAAAATTTTGATTTTTTTGTCATAAATAACTTCCTCAATGTCCAAAATTCCCTCATAAGTCAAATATCATTACAATAAAATAATTGGTTCCAATGCTGTACTATTTAATATGAAGTGATTAGTTTTTACTATGTTACAAAAAAGTGCAGTCGAGTTTACTGGTAGGTGATCTGTGAGACATCTCCAAGTGCAAAGGGTTAAAGCTATATAAGTATTTTGTCTTTCATCAGATTTTTAATATTTTTCTATCAGTGTGAACTCCTGGATTCATTTTTTGAATTCATTTTTTTCAAAAATCAGCATGAGCTGGGTGGGCTCGGTGACTCAGCCTGTAATCCCACGCCTTGGAAGGCTGAGGTGAGTGGATTGCCTGAGCCCGCGGGTTCGAGACCCACCTGGGCAACTTGGCAAGACCTCATCTCTACAATAAATCAAACAATTAGTCGGGCGTGGTAGCGCACGCCTGTAGTTCCAGCTACTTGGAAGGCTGAGGCGGAAGGATCGCCGGAGCCCAGCAGGTCAAGGCTGCGGTGGCCGGACGCGGCCACTGCACTCCAGTCTGGGCGACAGAGTGAGACTCCAACTCAAAAAAAAAAAAAAAATCAGCATGAACTTGAAGTGCTGATCCATTACTGTTATTTTTATGCTCAGTTGTCTGATTGGGCCAATGGGAACCCCTGT
>CAUYQG010012035.1:0-21335 GCA_963574415.1 Tarsius wallacei
AAAAGTCTGGAGGTTGTATTCTTTGATATAGATAACAGAAGTCACATAAGTCTTGTTTCTCGACATCCCCAAGCACAGCATTTCCTGACTCTAGGTGGTGGGCCAGAGACTGGGCTGGAATCTGGTTACAGAAGACTGGTATCAATGTATCATTGCCAGAAACATAGATGCCTAGAAGAACAATTAGGACTAGACATGCTTAAGGGGCTAGAAATAATTACCAAGTCTTAACCCTGGGAGGCCGGTTTTACTTCTTGCTAATGATTAAGAGGTAAAAGAATAGGCTGGTCAGCAGAAAGGCTCAGCAATACATGACAGGGCTAGGACTATGACTGCACTACTGCTAGGATTATTTTACCAAGTTCTTCTGAGATTCTTGGGTTCCTACCTTTCAGAATTAGATGCTGCAGGATCTTTGTCTTATCTTCCTTAGCCCACACGCAGATGCTGAGCTTTAGGGAACAGTCCCAGATTGGTTCACGTAATTCCTGGTGTGAGTAATGTCAGTGTGAGTGATGAAGTGCCAGTCATGGGAATAAATATTATTTCTCAATCAACGTGTGTAAGAGTAGCTGTTAAGTCGGTAACCACTGAGCAGATATAGGATCCAGTGTAGTATCAATGTGACCATCTCTGGCATTCTAGAGATCATTCTAGTGTTATAAAGATTATTCTCTTTGATCTTTTTCCAAATTGGGAAATGTAATTTGATATGTTTCCCAGTGCTGTGTATTAAATGAATTTATGGTAAATGTATTCCCTCCCCCGTTGATTTGTTTTAAATTCAACATATTTTTTCAGTTGACAGGGTAACTTACTTTATGGTATGCTGGCCATTACGGCATACATAAGACTATTATGTCTATTAAAAGTCATAGTGCTATTGAAACTCTACTTTTCCTTTGTGCTTTTTGTCAATGTTTTGATTTATTATTTTCTATAGTATTATTTACCTTTTATTTTTTCTCCTCCCTTTCACACAAAATAATTTCATCCATGCTTGAGGATATTTCATATACTTACATTCCCAAGTTGCTTCCACTTGGAGCCAGTAAAACAATTCTGCATGTTTCTTAATGTTGAGGCCAGCTACAATACAATTATCTTTCTGCATTAATCATATATCTTATACATTTCATTTTATGTATAATGAATGACAACTGAAATGAATTTGTCTTGATTTGATCTATTGTGTTAGGGGATAGTACTATACTTACTGTTGGATTAATTATGAATATTTTTTCTTTTTGAGCCCATGTGGTGCTATGCTACAGAAAATGACTTTCACCCATGGTTGGTGGTTCACAACTCGCATAGCCCTTGTTACAATCTTTCATTACTACATTGAGTGTGTTAGGCCTCAGGATCAGGCCTCAGAAAACAAAATCTCTTCTACCTTCTGCCCTGCTTATGCCTGTCCCAAGGCAGGACTCTAATCTCCCCCCCCCCCCCCAATTTATGATTGTGGGTCTTAAGACTCTTCTCAGAGACAGCCTGAGGTAGGAATGCTGACATCATAAAGCTTCCATAAAAAAACCAAGAAAACTGAGTTCAGAGAGCTGGTGCCCCTAAAGAGGGTATGGAAGCTCCATTCTCTTTTCCCCATACCTTACCCTGTACATCCTTTATCTGTATCCTTTGTGATATCCTTTATAATGAACCAGTAAACATGTTTCCCTGAGTTCCGTGAGCCCCTCCCACAAATTAATTGAGCCCAAAGTGGGAGTCATAGGAATCACAACTTGGAGCTGGTCAGTCAAATTCTGGAGGCCTGGACTTACAACTGTTGTGTGGGGGCAGTATTATGGGACTGAGTCCTCATCCTGTGGCATCTGACACTATCTCCAGGTAGATAGTGTTGGAATTGAATTGGAGGGACACCCAGCTGATGTCTCCACATTTGGTCACAGAAGCCTTCTTCTGGGTTGATGATTGTTATGTGAGAGCAGAGGAAAAACTCGGTTTGGGAGAGTTTTATCTAAAGGAGTCGAGGTCTTGCTCTGTTGCCCAGGATGGATCACTTCAACCTTGAACTCCTGGGCTCAAGTGATCTTCCTTTCTCAGCCTCCTGAGTAGCTAGGACTACAAGTACATGCCACCATACCCCAGCTATTTTAAAAAATTTTTATAGAGACAGGATGAAATTTTATAGTTGTATTGTCAACACTCATCTGTATATAAAATTAAATACTATACTGTTAGAAACAAAGTAGTCTCAGAATTCCTCAACCAGGTAAATTCATTCACCAGAGAGACAAGTCATAATTCATCTGACTTCTCCCCAAAAATGGACCATTTTCCTTTTAGAGAAACACTGTAGTAGGGAGTGACACAGTTGAACAAAGAGCCTCAGGCTGTGACATTTGTTATTTTAAGCCTTAGGACGCTCCACACCTGCAGACGTGTTATTGTGAGGTCACAGGCAGGTGTACAATGACTCCTGCTTGTCCTCAGAACACCCCTGCTGCCAGCTCACTTCATCCTCAATTGTTGGTGCTTTTTTTCTCACCATTGACTTCAATGAAAGGAAGAAATGAAATGAAAAGGGGATAAAGAAATAGCTAACATGCCTCAGATTCCTTTCTTAGATTTTCCTTATCACTTTAGGCCAAATAGCATTTCGATGTATTGAATGAATTAAACATTCCTTTTCTGAACTTGTCCCATGTGTGCAAGGCACTGTCCATTTAGTTGCTAACTTAAGCAGAACAGGGGTTTATTGGAAAGATGCTGAGCTATTCTCATGCATCTTATAAGGGGCATTTGTTATTTATTTGGTTGGTTTTTCAGTGTGCAAGATTCCCAGGTCAGCCATCATTACTGGGAAATTTTATCTCCATTTTTTTGTTTGTTTTTTTTTGAGTTGGAGTCTCACTTTGTTGTCCAGGCTGGAGTGCAGTGGCATGCTCACGGCCACCACAGTCTCCACCTACTGGGCTCAGGCGATCCTTCCACCTCAGCCTTCCAAGTCGCTGGAACTACAGGCAGGTGCCACCAAACCCAGCTATTTTCTTAAAAATTTATTGTAGAAACAAGGTCTCTCCAAGTTGCGCAGGCTGATCTTAAACCCTTGGACTCAGGCAATCCTCTTACCCCCTCCTCCCAAAGTGCTGGACTTACAGGTGTGAGCCTCTGCGCCGGCCTCCATTTGTCTTTGTATGCATTTTTACCTGATGTAACATTCTAACCTCTTAATGCCCCCTCTTTGACCCTTCCACTTTGCCTTCTGGAATTTGTAGTCTTTTGTAATTAAATAGAAACATAGCATTGAAAATAAAATTTCCTGCCCCACCTGACTATTCCCGCAAGTACTGTATTCCTGTAATCCTTTTAAGTAATTATGTGTTTTCACTCCACATTTTCACCTCCCTCCTGCATGTAGAACCCCTTCTCCCATTTGCTGCATCAGTCCATTTCTCCTCACTCAAAAACTCTAGCTCTTCTGAAATACATGCCATCAGACTGTTTCACTCTTCGGGTCTGTACTTGCCTTTTAGTTACACCTCCTCGTTACACCTCCTCATTAAGCATCTGGCTCACTGCTTTCTGCAGTTCCTGTCTTCATACTTAGTCATTGCTACATAAACATGGATATTCTGTCTAACAGCTGACCACCCAGCTTTTATACTGCCCACTTCAGAAGTCTGCCCTTGTGATCAATCAGACCCTAAACCTTCTCATTGCTGGTAATTGCTGTACTTATAAACTTAAGCAAAAACTGACCGCCATCTACTTATCTGGTTTCCTTATCCCTCAGATTTATATTATATATATTACCCCACTGGGTTCTCCTGTCTATCAACCCTTCTACTTTTTGCTGTACCTCACTCATGTTCTTATTCCCCTTATCTAGTTTGGAGTTCGGGTTCCTCCAATATGACTGCTCTTTTACAAATAACTCAGCCCCCTTGTCCTTTCCCTTTGTGGTGCTCACCTGACAGAATCCCAGTCCTCCTTAGATACAGCTTTCTGTTACTCCACTGCCAACCAAACTACCCGCATCTGGACCCATTAATTGTATGTTACTATTATAATAGATGGATTGCCTGTCTCTCCCTAAAGCTAGCCCCTGTACCTACACCCTGAAGTTTAGTCTCTTGTGGCTTCTTAAGGACTTAATAGTATAAAACTCCTTAGTCGTCCATGCTGTCTTGCATCCATCAATCTTTCCACGTCTAGTGGATTATTACAGTTTTATTTGTTTGTTTATTTTATTTTAAGTGAAAAAACAGGATTTATTGAGGACAGAAAAGCTCCCACAGCGGGAGGAGACCGGAAGGGGTTGCCCTGATTATTACAATTTTAAAACACTTCTTAGATGAAACATATTCTTTTCTAGCTACCAACCAATTTCTTTCTTCTTCTTTTTAGAAAAGCTGATTCTCGAGTTTACCTCTCATTGTTTCCATCCCCATTGAAATAATTTTTGTACCCATCATTCTGCTAAAACTTCCTCTTGCCAAGGTGATTGATCTCTGTTGTGAAATCCTTGATTGTTAATACTTGCTTCTTTTGAATGCTATCAGTGTGTCAATGTAGGTTCATCAGTAGTGGCAACTGTGCCAATTGATGGGGTGTGTTGATAATGGGGGAAGCTATGCATGTTGGGGGCCAGGGCTATATGAAAAAATCTCTGTACCTTCCTCTCAGTTTTGCTGTGAACCTAAAACTGTTCTAAAAAATAAAGTCTATTTTTAAAAAAAAGCTCAGTCCTCATCTTTTAGTCACTCAGCAGCATTTGCCTCTCAAACACTGTCTTGAAATAATTTCTTCAATCAGCTGAGTCCATGGCTTTATCTTTATGCTTATGACTTCCAGATCTTGAACTCCAGGTCAAACTCTCTCCTGAGCTGCAGAGTTGTATATCTACCTACTTGACCTCTGTCCTTGGATTTCTAAAAGGTATCTCAAGCGTAACATGGCAAAGAAAGAACTTTTCCTTTTTTTCTCATAAATCTTTTCATCCTACAGTGTTCCCTAACTCCATAAATGACCCCACTATTTACCCAGTTTCTAAACCAAAAATATAAGACTCATCTTTGACACATGACCTTTTCTCACATTCTATGTTTCAATCATCAGCAAAACTACGAACTATTACATTATTTTATTTTTCATAGCCTTCTCATTACTTTCTGACATGTTGTTTGTTTGTTTTATTTGTAGCTCACCTTAGAATGTAATATCCATGAAGGCAAAGATTTTCTTCAATACCTAGACTAGGGGTTGGCCATAGGATAAGTTATTGGTGACTGAATTAATTAAATAAATAGTTATAAAAAACAGTGTGTTAGAAACTGTGACAAGAGTAGTACCATAAAAGTTCAGAAATAAAGGGAGAGAAAAAAATAACTGGTAAAACATTTTTCTCAAATAGTAGTAGAGCTTGAGGATGAGAGGATCAAGGAGAAGTTTAGTAGAATCAGAAGAATGGGCTTATGAGCTTGAAGGTTGTGGGTCAGGAAGTTGAATGAGTTTATTTTGAAAACAAAACTAAAAAGGATCAGTAAAATTGTTACACTAGGCAATCTCTTGAAAATGGGACTTATCTCTAATTTGTCTTTGAGGGAAAAATTCCTGACACACTGAAGGTTCCTCAGTGATGTTTGAGTGGATAAATAAAGATCCTTTTAGAAAGGAGAGGGCAAGAATAAGTCTGTGAAGTTTTTTTTTCCCGTGATTATTCCAAAACAAGCTTCTAAGTAGGTATTTATGTTTATTGCCAAAACGAACACATTATGTGGAGGCAAAAGCACAAGAATAAACTCTCTCATAGGTAATAGACTCTCTGGCTAGAAGATTAAGGAAGCCCTTCTTATCAAAAAGCATAGCTAAATGAATTGATCTTAAACTGTGAATTAAAATTCCAGTGCTGTCAGTTTAGACCATCATTTTTTTTTTTTTTTTTTTTTTGAGTTGGAATCTCACTCTGTCGCCCAGACTGGAGTGCAGTGGCCGCTCCCGGCCACCGCAGCCTCGACCTGCTGGGCTCCGGCGATCCTTCCGCCTCAGCCTTCCGAGTAGCCGGAATTACAGGCACGCGCTACCATGCCCGGCTGATTTTTTTTTTTTTTTTTTGATTTATTGTAGAGATGAGGTCTTGCTTGCCCAGGCGGGTCTCGAACCCGCGGGCTCATGCAATCCACTCACCTCAGCCTCCCAAAGGCGCGGGATTACAGGCTGAGCCACCGAGTCCGGCTTTCAGGTAACTTTTGAAGCTCAGCTCGAAAGAGCCCCTATTATTTGGCTGGCGTCAGTTGGTATCCAGGGAGCATACAGTGTCTGAGTAAGAGTTCCCAAAAAACTGCACATCCAGATTGAGTGTCCCGAATTCTCATTACCTCCTCCTGTGTTTGAGAGTAAGCAGTCAATAATCTCATTACCGAGTGCATTGCAGTTTATACGTAAAAAGCTTATGCCATGGTATATATAGATTAAAAAACAATAATCAAACAATAGCAATGATGATAGACAGTTAACATTGATTGATCATTTACTGTGGGCTGGGCATCTGAACTGCACAGTATTTAGTTGTCTCTATTTTATGGATGCAAAAACTATGGCAATTCTTTCAAGATTATGCTTTAGAGATGTGGCCAAACTGGATTGGATCCTGGCCATTGAGTTCAGCACCTGACTTCTGAAGAGACACTGGACTGGAATGAATTGGTGAGACTAGGAACATGGCAGCATCTGGGGTTTTGATCCCTATCAGGTTAGTAGTTTTGATGATACTCTGGTTCTGGTGGCGACCTCTCCCCCCCTACCCCCAGAATGTACCTTTAACAATATAGAAGAGGGAACATATGCCCCAAAGGGATTTAAGAGTTTAATTGGAAGCAAATTTTGTGAATATTGCTTTCTATTCCACAACATAGTGTGACTGTCATACCATAAAAAACATTTTGTTCTTTTTAAATTTCCATGTAAAATTAATGCTCCAGGAAAGATGCACCATGCTACTTTGTGGCTTGCTGTGCTCCCCAGTAAGATGCAGGGCACTGGTAGAGGTAAGCAAGTTCCAGCTTGAGAAGCTTTGTTGTGTGGTTTGCAAAACCAGAGGTTATAGATGTCTGATCAGTATCCAGGAACTGAGGTACAAATGTGGGTGTCTGGACAAGTCTCAAGTTCTCCACAGTGCTGTGTTGTATTGTGATTCATCAACTTTATTAGAGTTCCTATTTGCTTCAGGAAGTTCACATAGCATTATTGTTATTTTGGGATGAATTTGGCAGCAGAATTCCAGGGCATTCTTTTTTTGGAGGGCAGGTTGTGGAGGATATTTTCACAGTGGCACAGTGTGATGAAAAACCACACGTGTGAGCAGGAGATGATGTGCAGTAAGATATATCTGTGTCGAATATTCTGCCATGTTTCTAGCATCATAGCCTTTTGCCATACCAATGACTTTATGGGAATCCAGAAAATAAACAGCTGGTACAGATCAATAAGTACATCAGTAATAAATGTATCCCCACTAGGTAAGGTCATCCATTTTACTAAGCCCAATCTTAAGTGTTGGTTTAAAATATTAGCTTTGTGAAAGCATTTTAGAAATAGTCGATAGAAACAAGGGGCAACCTGATATCTTTATACTTATAAGTGTATTTTTCATATTTATGAATGTAGGCATACCCTTTGGTCAACTCTTAGAATAGAGAGTCTATATTGATAACAGGGATGACTGCTTTTTTAAAAAGCAGTTTTATTAAGGAATAATTTACATGCAATAAAATGCATCCATTTAAAGTATAAAGTGTGAGATTTAGCAAATGTATATACCCATGTAAATACCACCTCAATCCAGATTTAGAACATTTCCATTACCAAAAGTTTCCTCATGCCACTTTGTAATCAGTTCCTCAGTCCCAGGAGACTTCTAATCTACTTTCTCTCACATAAGTTTTACATATACATGGAATCATACAGTATGTAATATTTTGTATTTGGTTCCTTTCCCCTAGCATAATCTTTTTTAGATTTGTTCATATACTTGTGTATATCAGTAATTCTTTTGTATTGCTGACTGCTATTCCATTGCATAAATAAAACATAGCTTGTTTATCCATTCACCCGTTGATGGACGTTTGGGTTGTTTCCATCTTGAGACTATTATTAATAGGGTGGCATGATCACGCATGAACAGAGCTTTTGTTTGCTACCATATTCATGACAATGAATGCTTTTAACTTCTTTTGGGTAAATAACTAGGAGTGGAATTGCTGAGTCATATTTATAGATCAGTGGAACAAAATAGAGAATTCACACAAATATAGTCAATTGATTTTTTTTTTTAGAGATAAGCTCTCACTCTGTCACCCAGGATGAAGTGCACTGGCACAATCATGCCTCACTGCAGCCTGGAACTCCTGAGTTCAAGCATTCTTCACAATCCTCCTCCTTCAGGTTCCTGAGTAACTAGGACTACAGGGGCATGCTGCCACACCTGGCTAATATTTAACTTATTTTGTAGAGATGGGGTCTTGCTATTTTGGGCTGATTGGTCTTGAACTTCTGAGATTACTTGGATCACTGTGACCAGCTGTTTTTGTTTGTTTGTTTGTTTCAAAGATGTCAAGATAATTCACTGGTGGAAAGGATAGACATTTCAGCAAAAGTTATCTGTATGGAAAGAAAATGGATCTTGACTCATAGATCATAATATATATAAAAATAAACTTGAAATGGATTACACACATCTAAACATAAAAGTATAATGTAAAACTATGAAACTTCTAGAACAAAATCTTTATTACCTCAGAGTAGGCAAAGTAGCATTAATTATATAAACAAATAAATTGAACTTAATCAGCATTAAGAACTTATACTCTTAGAAAAGGCCCATTAAGAAAATAAAAAGACAAAACACAGGTTGGGAGAAAACATTTTACATATATACATGTGCACATACACATATACGAGAGGGGACACCAAAAAATCTGAAATTATCTTTTAGAAGGTGGGCCCCTTGTAGTACAGGCTTCCCTCACTAGGTGAATGTTCTAGGAACCAATCAGCATCAGTGTACCAGCTAGTGTTGTTGTGAGAGGCTGCATTCGTCTTCAATGAATTTTTTTGGAGATTCTTTCAATGCATTTGCCCATTTCATGAGGAATGATTTATGTGCCTACCTGCCCATACTATGCTGAGTGTTCAGCAGTTTTTGACCAAAAATGGCATGACTCCCATGCCCTGCCCTCCCTTTTCACCTGATCTCACCCCAAGCAACTTTTTTTTGGTTTCCCTGGATGAAAAAACCATTTCCTCAAGGGGAAATGTTTTGCTGATATGGAAGAAATGAAACAAATCATGACAAAAGCACTAAAAGACATCAAAGTTGATGAGTTCAAAAGCTGTTTTGAGCAGTGGAATAAGCATCTCAATAGGTGTACTGCATCAAATGGAGAGTACTTTGAAGGTGACTGAAGTTTGAACATGTAAGAATAAATATACAATTTTTAATAAATAATTCTGTTTTGGGGGACCCCTCATTTGTATGTGTATATATACAATACATCCAGGATTTGTATTCAGAATTCATAAAGAAATATCATTACAAATTCATAATGAAAAGACAATCTAATAAGGAGATGGAGAAAACATCCTGAATGAAAAATTCACAAAAGGGGATCTATAGGTGGCCAAGGAGCACATAAAAAGATGTCCAAAATCATTAGTGATCAGGGAAATGCATAAAACCATAAGATACTATTTCACTTCCATGATAGTGGCTAACTTTTAAAAGTCTGATGCTATCCAGTGAATATCTGGAACTCTCATTGATTGTTGCTGAGAGTGTAAAATGGTACAACCACTTTGGAAAAATGTTTGGAAGTTTCTTATTTATATTATTTTTTATTGTCTTCTGATTTTTTTCTCAATGAATTATAGGTCCTTCCTCCTTGTATGTTTTATTTTATCCCCCCCCCCTCGATTTTATAGTTCTTAGGAAGATTGATAGATCTTCTCAAGTCCTATTATTATCTTTGGGCAGGATTATATGAAGCGATTACTTTTGCTCTTCTGCTTAACTCAAGGTAATATCAAAGCAAGCAATAGGTATATTTCAACAAGACAATTACTATAAGGAAAGTCATTAATATATATAACTAATGTTGATGCTTAGTACCCATGTAGCTGCCATTTCCAAAGCTCTTTGTATCTTTGGGTAGATCCAGGCTTCCATACTGCATAATATGTCTTCTGCTTGAAGGATGTAATTTTTTTGTACTGGGGTCTGCTGGTGATGAATTCTTTTAGCTTTTGTATGCCTGAAAAAGTCTATTTCAACTTTATTTTTGAAAGACATTTTTGTTGGGTATAGAATTTTAGTTTGCCAGTTTTTTCTTTCTTTCAGTACTTCAAAGATATTGCTCTTCTGTCTTGCATTGTTTCCAACAAGAAATTATTTTCCCTTGTCTTGTTTCTTTGTATATAACATGTCTACTTTTCCTCTGGCTGCTCTTAATATTTTATGACTTTTCTCATTATGACTGGTTTTGAGCAGTTTGGTTATGATGTTCCTTTTCATCATTTTCTTCATGAGTCCTGTGCTCATGGTTCACTGAGATTCTTTGATCTGTGGGTTTATAGTTTTTATCTCCTTGGGTTTCTGAGAACTAATAAGGTAACCTGAGATTTTGGAATATTTAGGAATCTGTGATTTCTCAGGGTTGCCAACAGTTAAGAGTGCTACCTAGTGCATTTTCATTCAACTGAATTAGCAAGGGAGTTAGTGGATATAGTTCAGCAAAAGTTTTTCTTTTTTTCCAGAAGCCTTAAGTGGGTTTACCGCCTGACTCTGGGTTAAGAAAATGAGACCCTTTATTTTAATTTTTATTCATCTGGGCAGTTGACCAGGTAGAGATTTCCCATTTTTGGCTTTCTGGCTCATGCTCATTGGGGTCAAGCTTCTGGGTTGTGATGAAGGACTAATCTAGACCAAGGAATGGCATGTTTATCCCACTACGGCATCCAGCCAGTGTCCATTATTCTTTACAATAGAGGGAGAAGGAAAGACTTGGCTGTCATTCTGACATCATTCTAGAGGACCCTTCCCACCCCCTTTGGGTTCATGTCCCTCCACTCCGGGCTGGTGGAGTTCACAGTTTGCCCCTTAGCCACTGGCCTTCAACAGCCACACAAACACATGTCTTGGGTTTCTCCCCTTTCCTCACAAATCCTATTTAAGAAATCAGTCCAGAGGATTACCAGTAGTGCTGATTCAACTCAGAAATATCTGTGTGCTTATGATAGGAAGGTATTGCCTTTTATGATATGAATCTCAAACCATTTGGGACCTTCTGTATTTGTCTCACCTACTTACTCAATCCAGCAATTATTCATACATCTCTATTTATATATTTATCCTGAAATACCTTTTTTATTATCAACTTGGAACTTAACCTCCAAATAGCTCATATCCTCTAAGTAGGACTTAGAAATATCACCCTGTGTCATCCTAGTTCACTTATAACTGTGCTAGTTCCCAAATTGGAATGCTTCCCTGGTCCTAATTGAATGTTCATTTGTGGATTCGGGCCAAATTCAGAATCAAGGAGGTCTTTGATGGAACAAGCTTTGATCAGCAAAGATACAGCACTTGAGGGATAGGATGTAATATCTTCCAGTTAGTAAGGAGGGTGACATCCTTGGGATCATCTATGACTTTATTTAGCTCCAGAATATGCAATGTTTGACTCTCTGGACCTTAGGGGTTAAAACATGAAGTCTTGGAAAATATTTTTTAATACCTCCTAGGAACACAAAATACTTATTGCAGTAGTTACTCAAAATGTAAATCTCTGTTATTTTCTTTTCCCAGTGATGTAACTGATAGGTGGATACATGGTCACATCCCAATTTAGTAAAATTTCTCCAGCAACAAATCATGACCAGAAGGGTATTTTCAATGTTTTGCCACCAGCAAGCAAATTTCTTCCATTTAATATAGGGAAATGTAAACAGAGCAAGCATTCCTGTTTCTTCAGGCTTTAAAATCATTAATAAAGATGTCTTTACTCTTGAAGGGAAGGGTGGTGAGCAGTCACATTTTTATTATTCTACTGAATAAGTGAATTTACCCAGCACATAAATTAGCAAATACATTTTCTCCCTGCAGCACATGTTGACATTTTCTTGCAGATGGCTCGGCAGAAGGGGAAGCTTGAAAGGTGGTTAGTGACAAAGGACAGGCATATCTGGTCAACGTATTTTGCTACTCAGAAACACTAGCTTGCTCACCCCTCTCACCCGACCAGTGTGCTTGTTGGGAGAGGAAGGCTTTGTGATTGTAGACACTCTTGTGAAAGATGGAGGAGGAATAGGAAATAAGTCAAATATGTCTGATCCTTAGAATTTTTTTTTTGCTCTTCTGTGCTAAATTTGTTCATATTTTTGTGAGTGAGACAAAGCACTTTTGTTGTTTCCTTTACATTTGGAATAATTTCCCAATTATGTTTTGTTTATGGATGACCTTTTCTTGAACCAATAGTTAAGGGACAGGGTGTTTGAACTGCAAGTGCTCAAATTTTGGTTTCAGGCAAATTAGAGATAGAATTTGGGGAATAACGGAAAGGTGTAGGGGAATAATCTCTGTAAAATAAAGGGGGGGGAGTGTAGAGCTGAGTAAATGCAACTACTCACCATCTACATACCTGCTGAACCCTTGTGATAGACAAACTAGTTGTTGATGGGAGCAGGTAGAGGTTTAGTATGAAGAATTGGTGTTTCTTGATTGTGAGGGCTAAAGGTTTAATCAGGCATTTTGGACTGAAGTCTGAATAGAGGCAGATAATTTCCAAATAGAATTACAATGTCATTCATGTCCTAATGTGACATGTGGCATGGTATGGCTCCCTCCAGAGGTCATGGCTTCAGAGAAGCCACAGCATAGCTCAGGTCTTGGTCAGAGGGCTACGATTTGTGCTCAGGTGGGATGGAGCTCATTCTAGGAGCTGCGAAACTATGGATGTGGCTAAGAAGATCTGCCAGGAAGGCAGGACAAGATCAGCTGGAAACTACCCAGGTAGGTGAATAGAAATCAAATTCCTCCATTCACTCGCTCATTAATTATCAACTTATTATTAATATTTTAAGTAAAATAATTTAGTAAATTTTAAGAGAATTTAGTAAAATCATAGATTATGGGGTATATGTAGTTTTTTGGTTTTGCTTGTGATTTTTTTCTTTCTTTTTGGCTTGTCACCAGCAAAAGAGAATTAGTGTTTGTGCATTTTTATATGTTCTTTCAAGGGTTTATATTTAGAATGAAGTATAATCCTGGAAAAAAAATCTCAAGTTAGACTAACAGTTAATGAGAAGCAAAGTATAGTTCTTCATTCAGTAGAGTTGACTGAGGAGAAAAGAATTTTAAGCCAATGGCCTCATTTCTAAAAGGAGGTAATAGTGGTATCTACCTCATGAAGGATTAAATGAGGTGATGACTGTAAGTTTTGATATAGCATGCCCCCAAAATTTACCATTAAGATTTTATAAAAATATAATTAGATGCTACCCTTTTGCTACCTTTTGTTTGTAACGGTATTTTTTTTAAACTTACCACTAGTTGGGACAGTTTTTATGGTAGAACATACAGATCTAGTCAGATGATCAGAGTGCTCTTGGACCCTAATTTAGCTTCTAAGCTAATTTAGCTTCCAAGTGTTCCGTTGATGGAAACTTAGGTCCTGAGTACTTGTCCTACCTCATGGTGCAGTAGAGAACATTCTTGCAATTTATCCTGGTATGCTCTCTGAAGGATAACATCTCTACCACTTGTGCTTGAGGCCTGTGAAGGGTGATGCACAGTCCCTGCCTTGGATAACAGGCCCAGGTTGAGGCTCTATTGAAATTCCCAGGCTTCCTATGAGGTGGAGAAGTAGAGTTGATGCTGTTCTCTAACCTGAGGACTGTTCTTCTTTCTGAGCCTCAGGCTCTGAGTGAGTCAATATGATTCCTTCCAGTTGGCCTGGGAATCACGCTTTCCAGAGAGAGATCTTGTACTTCCCTTGTGTCCTTCCTTAAATCGAAGTGGACAGCCATGCAATTGTCTTCTGATTCATTAATGTCTAGGTGGCACAGTTTGTTTGTAAAACATCTATCCATACTTAGTCATCTCCCACAAGTCATTTTTTTTCAGGCTTGTCGGTTGTAGAATGGAAGTCCAGCTAGTTTTTTTTACTCTGGCCCAACTTCTGTAGGGCTGCCAGATGTTCATTTTGGTACAAGGCATCCCAGTTGGCAGAAACTGGAGGAAACATCTACAAGAGCCACTTGTCAGTGAGGTCCTGAGGCAGAATGGGCCTTCAAGGTGCAAATCTGTGCTCTGACAAATTAGAGATTTTGTCTGAGTGGAGTGGGGCTTGTGGTCCTGGAAAATGGTTGTCTGATGAGAGAAGTAATATATGAGGTCATTGTTGCATTGGGCTCATACATTCTATCTTTATGAAATGTGGCACTTCCCTCAACTCTTTGTGGGTTGGATGCATTATTTATCTTGGGGGTCGTCTGGAGCCTGAGAGCTCTGCGTCCCAGAGTCCCAGAGTGTCTTTTTTCCCTTGTTCCTCTTTCTCCTTGGCTGCTGTGATAGCTACCCAAGCCTTTTCTTTACTGTGGAAGTGAGGCAGGAACACACAATAGAAAAGCATATTCAACTTTTTATTTAGGTTGAAACCGATTTTGTTTTTCTAGAGAGGGCTAAAGCCATGAGGTGAGTGAAATGTTTGTGTTTAGGAGAGTTGTCATTATCTGTTGCATTTATTTAATTTGCTGCACTCTCATTTGCATGATTGGAGCCTCACAAGGCCCTGGTAAGATGGATGGGGCCCAGTTGTTTTTAGCCCCATTTTACAGATAATAAAGTGATTCATCTAAAAACTCACATTTGGGAACTGGCAGAGTGGGAAGAAGCCCAGGGACTCTTTGCTTTCAGCCTAGGATACACTTTAGAACATCATGTTGGTGACTCAGAAGGATCAGCTTCAAATGCCAGTATAATCATGTATTTTCTGTTGAAATCTTTCGGGGCTCCCTGCTGCCTTCAGAGTGATGCCCAAACCCTTAACAGACTAAGCAAGACCATTGGTGATTTGGCCCTGCTTCCCCCTCTGTCCCCATTGCTGCGGTTCTCACAGTCTTTATTGCAGTCATATAGAACATGCTCCATCTGGCCTCTTATTTGTGAACTTGCTCATGTCTCTGCCCACCCTCTTTCTGTGGATAATCATGACTCATCCACTAGGACTCAGCTCAGAGCTCCCCTTGTCTAGGAAATCTTGTTAAATAGCTATTCCAGTGGCTCACACAGCACCTTGTTCCATTGCATTGTGATGGTGTGTGTCCCCCACTGGACTGTGAGGGCAGGGACTAGGCCTGTCCGGTTCTCCATGTATCTTCAGTAGGACTCAGCCCAGTGCCCAGCCCTTGGGAAGGTATTGGGTAAGACCTGGCTGGAACCCATACTGCCATTTCTATGGAGATGCATGGGAATTTGTGTCTTTCTTCTGGATTTTATCCAAACAAGATCCTAGGAAACATTCTTTCATGAGGTCCCTAACTTGATGTACTCATCTGTGAGGCTTGATGCTCTTCTCATGGTGGCATTTCTGCTTTTTCTGCTGTTTGGACCACCTTCTCCTTCCCACTTCTTTACCACTTCTCTCTCCATCTGGGCCTCCAAGGAAGGAAAGCAGGTCTCCTTTGTGCAGAGATATCTCTGACTGTGCCTATCAGAGAGCTGGTGTGGTATCCTTTTCTCCTAACTTGAACTCATGCTTACACGGTGTGAACCTCAGGTCCAGTGCCCATTTTGCTTGCCTGCTCATTGTGATGTGCCCTAGGCAAACAAAGCTGTCCAGCTGTGTGGGCTGCCCTCTCTATTTAATACCTATTGACTCCATTAAAATACAGAGATGTCTTCTGGGCCAATTATCCAATGGGCACAAAATGGAACTTGTTTGGAATAATGAAACTGGTAACAGAACCTGACAGCCATGATCTGTGCGGCTACTGAGACGGTTATCACAAAGCAGCCTTTCCCCAGCTTCCTGCAGCCAGCCTGCTCGTAACATCTTAAAAAGGCTCTGTTGTCACGATAAACCTACATAGCCATCAATTTCCAAAGGCTGGTTCCCCTAACATCTTGATCAGTTCTTAAAATTAATTACCATCAGGAACAAGTCAAATGATACCTCAGAAAGATCCTTTTAAACACTAACAGTCACTGTGGTGGAGTTCCCAGATAAGGGGAAATATATCAGCTGGAAGATGTAATAAACCAGCAGAGCACCTTGATTAAGTGCCTGTGAATGCTGAATATCAGCAGCATGATAATAAGGGTATAAAATGGAAAGACTTGAAAAGGTAATACTGTGTGCAGTGCGATGACTTGAGACGTGGTGGAGCAAGGGAGGAAGTGAGGTGTTTAGGGTTTGAGGACACAGCATGGGCCCGGGCCCACTGTGTGGTGGCACTGGGAGATGGCTCATGATGGCCCAGTTCTAGACCATATCTGATTTGCCTAGCAATCTCTTCCTCCTTCCTCAGTGCTCATTGCTGGTCTGAAACATAGGAGGTATCTGATAAATGCTAAATGGAGCTAAATTGAATTTCCATTCAACCATAGGTTCCCCAAGGGCCAGACATATGTTTTGTCCAACACTTAGTACTGAGCCTAGCACTTAATAGATGTTGGAGGATTGAAGAAATGGAGTACATATATGTGTATCCTTCTAACCCAAAAGAGGAACATCAAAAAATAAAACAAATCCAACTTTACCAACCGAATCATTGCAAGCATAACAGCTAGTTTTTAATGGCAGCCGCCATATGCCTCTCATACATGTAGTATTCATCATGTGCTGAGTGCTGCTAGTTCATTGTGTATTAAAATGCTGCAGACGTTAATTTCATTATAAACTCTATGAAATGGGTACTGTTATGCCATTTTACAGAAAGGGGCGCCTAGAGGCTTGCACAGCTACAGTTAGCACAGGACAGATTTGGGTTGTGGACCCAGGCTTTCTGACTCTAGACCTGTGCTCTTAGTTGCAAGGGCAGATGGCCTCCTCAGATATCCCTCAGCCCAGTGCTCTTTAGTCCAGTTCCATGGCAACCTCACACCAACATGGCCGGTGCAGCCTCCTTCTCCACCTGCACACTGGCCATGGATCTGGGATTCACCCAAACCCATGGCTTTGGTTCGGCCCACCTGCCTCGGGTGCATGTATCTCTTATGGTAGATGTGACAAATAGGATTTGTACAAATCTATTCAGTGCTGCCAACAGCACTGCCTCTATCCAGGCTTTTTATAAAGAAAGGGAATTTCCTCTTTGAGGATGAGGAGGTAAAGACTGTGTCTGGCACTTCCTTAATGGAGCTGAAGGTGGGCAGTGACAGAGATTGTATGGGGGCCTGGAGGTGGCTCAGATTCCCTCAGATTTGGAAGTTTCTTCTCAGGAGTCTGGTGGGCTGTGCTCTAAGGTGTGTTTGGGGAAGGGGCTAGGAAGGAGATGGGACTGACCTTCACAGACCATAAATTGAGCACCAGGCACAGGGTTGGGGGTTGCCCTTTCACCCACCTAGCGAGGAAGGTGGAATAGTCCTCCCATTTTTTAGTTGAGGAAACTGAGTATCAGAGAGGCTAAGAAACATGGTCAAGGTCAAACAGCTAGTAAGTGGTGGAGCTGGGATGTACCCAGCCTGTGTCATCCCGGAATCCATGTTCTTTCCTTGGCATCTTATTCCACTTTCCGGAGGAATCAGTTTTTGGTGGAGGCTGGTGTCCTTTGCCATGACATAAAGTTAGAAAATGAGGTGCAAGTAACCTTAAAAGCTATAAGGTTTAAAAAATAAAGTAAGTGGGGTTCAGAGAGGGTAAATGTCTTTCATGTTGGCCATAGCTAGGAGCTTAAGACCTTTCTAGAGGTGGAGCTTATAAGGCGGGATTGGTCACAGCAAAGGGATGTGGTTTTCTTCTTCCGCATTAATTAGCTAAGATCATGGTTGAGCCCATGTGAGAGGAAGCCCCAACATCCATCTATGTGTCCCTGTCTGTCTGTCTTCCTTCTTTATCCCCTGCCATCTAATAGTCAGACCATACCACTCACCATTCATGGTGGAGTTGAGAGAGTCCTTGTCACTTCTGCCTTCTATAACATGTAAGGAGTGTTGGGAACACAGCACCGAATAACATAGCCAGCGCCTTTGTCCTCCTGGGCCTTATGGTCTAGTAGAGCAAACAGACAGTAAGCCAGAAAACAAATGAATCATCTGTTTTTAACTAGTGGTAAGTGTTATGAAGGAAATAAGATGCAGTGGAGAAAACCTTCCAGGGAGAAGAAACAGTGTCCACAAGGACTCCCAGGTGGTGCAGAGCTTGGCTGTTGCAGGCCTGCAAGGAAAGCTGTGTGGCTGGAGCCAGGCAAGCTGGGGAGAGTTGGGGAAGCGAGGCCAGCAGTCACAGATGCTGCAGGGCCTTGTGGCTTGGAAGCAGGGCTGGGATGTCGTTCTAAGCTTGGGGGAAGTTCCTGATGGGTTCTAGTCCAGGGAGTGATTTAGCCTGACATGAGTTTCATATATTCTCATATTTTCTATCTCTCTGGCTCTGTTTTTGTTGACGCTGTTAGTTGTACAGGGTTTGTTTTCTCATGGAGCAGGAAGACTTGAGATTCAGTTTTGTGTTGGGAGGAGAATGAGGTTCTTTGTGTTAGCCTGGGTGACAGGAATTTTCTATGTGGTAGCCTGAATCACTGGCGTGTTATGTTAGGCTCTGGACGCAGGATAATAGTGTTTTGTGCTTCTTTTGTCATGTCTTTTTCACAGGGACCTTGAGGAGGAGGGAAAAATGGACCCAGGCAAGATCTAGGCATCCTCCTGGTTGCTATCTAATGCTACCATCAGATAGTTTCCTAATCTGATCACTGCTTACCTTGGCAGGTACACCAGATAGTAAGTGACTGTAAGAACACCAGGGTCCTGTGTCCCAGGTAGGCATAATTTTTATTGTAACATCCTGCTCTCTGGGCTAAGCCTGTCAGTACTACCACTACATTTTTTTCTGTCTCCTATCTCTTCCCAAGTTTCTCCTCAGTTGTGAAATGTAGCTCACAGTAAAAAAAAAAGCAGTGTTGTCATCTTTCCCTAGAGAAAAAAAGATCAATTGCTCTAAAATTGCTCATTCTCCTTGGACAGCAGTGGTTTAAGGTGACAGCTATGGAGTTGAAGTAAAGATCTTGTATCTGTTTCTCCAGACCATGAAATTATGTCCTGCTCTAGTACATATTTCACTGATATAATTAAGCTGTTAATTCTTTCTGAGTTTATTTCAACCATATTTTAGCAGCATCCCAGGATGCTGTTAATGCTTCACAGTGGTTAAGGGCGAGCCCTTAGTTCAAGACCCAGCTTAGCCACTTACTAGCTTTTTGGCCTTAGGCAAATTTCTTTTTCCTATGAGCGTCAATGTCCTCAACATAAAATGGATATAACAGCAGAAGCTAATACAAGTGAACGTTAACACTTAGACTATTGAAGCACTTGCCTGAATAATTCATTCAGTAGTCTTAGCAGTCCTTCATGGCAAATACTACTATTATTTCATTTTACAGGTACAAACACCGAGGCATAGTTCAGTTACTGGTCCAAGGCCACTCACCTAGCAAGGACAGGAACTGAAGTCTAAAGCCAGAGTCTGTGCTCTTGCCCCCTAACTACAGCTGTGAGTAGATTCTCCCTCAGAGGGTCATTGCGAGACCTAAGTGGAAAAACGTGTGCCTTGCTCTTACCACAGTACCTGGCATGCAGTCAATGCTTCTCCCCTGTGTCTTCTAATTCTGAAGAGTTGCCCTCTTGGAAGCCTTCTAAGTAGAAGGGCAGAAGCTTTGAATCCAATTGGGCTTTCTGCTGATGGTGACAGTTCCTTGGCACTCAGTGCTTAAGATGAACTGCACATTAAACTGTTAGGTGTTGACAAGGTAAAACTGTCTGAAAGTGGTGTTCTGCCCTGACCCCCAGTTCCGTGGTGTACATCCACTCCTGCCCTGCCTTACTGCTCCTGTTGGAGTCCTCACTCATAGACACACACCTCAGCTCCAGGACTGATGTCTTTCCACAGGGTTTGGCTCCAGCAGCTAACACCACTTTTATGTGTCCCTAGGTGTAACTGTCCCGGTGAGAGGCTGCCTTGTCAGGTTGTCTGGCCCCTGGGCTACAAGTGCCTTCAGGGGTGAGCCCCCTCTGCAGGATGCTGGGATCCTAAGAAGGGAGCCTACATTTTCTCATTTTGACTCCCCGGACTCAGGATGTCCTCTCAGCTGGACCATGACAGGAGCCTGGAGCCTGAAGAGTGACAGCTTGCACAGGGACACTGAGTGGAGGAGTGACAGGGGCAGGCCGCAGCCTAGCCACAGCCTTCTGCCTTCTCTTTCTTCTCAGTGTGCTGGACCACATGGGTGGGCAGAGTAGCGTTGGGGAAACCTGTGGGATGGTTCTGTTCACCTGGTCTGAGCTCCTAGCTATGTGGAGAAGATGCACCGTTGAGCCACAACATAGCTTTGGGGGAGCCTTGCTTCCTTTTCTAACCACAAAGACATGTCCTCTCCAATTAGAAGGTTAAATGTTTGGCCAGACTGGAAAAGGAATTAGTCAACCTTTGCTTTTTCCTTTGTCTCTGCAGTTTGGGTTTTGTCAGTGGGTTTATTCTTCTGATGTTTCTCACCAGGGTAGCAGGGGGCAGTCTGGAGCCTTAGAGAGACCTGGGAAGGAGAAATGAGAAGAGCCCTTTTGGCCCAGCAGGAATCAAGGCTGTTCCTTGGTTTGCACACATGGTGAAGGGGTGGGACTGGGGAAGGGGTGTCTGTGGCTGTCACTTGGTCCTGGGCTGCCCCCAGGAGGATTCTCATTTCTGCCCAGATGAGAGAGAACACAGGAGAAATGGTGGCCAACTTTGATTCCTGCTTCTGGCCTTTGTCCCAGGATTAAGTGTCCCCCAAGCGCTCTCCTTTCAGAGAGGCAATAACATGCAGTTCAGCTGATTTATGGGAGTAAAATAAGCTCATTATGCAAGTTGTCAGTAATTATATGAATTGATGAGGGGATTTCCCTGTTCTTTTCCTTGGATGCTTGCAAAATCATTTCAGGTTGATTTCACTTTCTTGACCTAAACAGTGATGAATTTAGACATTGGATTCTTTCAGTTTAGGATAAGTTCTGATCTCTGCATCTACTGCTTTGTAACAAGTTTGTCTTAGGTGAGGTTTCTGAGAAAGTTTTCTGGCACCAAGGGTGACCAAAGACTCCCTGCATCTTTTGATATGGTTATGTTGTTTTTATTTTT